>PVJI01025241.1:0-10000 GCA_004026765.1 Micronycteris hirsuta | reverse complement strand
TTTCCCAAATCCTAACATGTTTAATAAGATATCGGACAGGGATATCTCAGTATAGAATGGTATCCTATTTGTGAAAGAAAATTTGGAGGCCTTTAAGAGTAGGATAATTTCTTACTAATCTAAAATAGTTTAACAAGGACTCTACCTAGAGAATTCCATTTTTACTAGATGGTTTCTAAAGGTACCTTCTAGCACTGTGAGTCTAAAATTAGCAACAACTTACCTTGGGTGAGAATCATCTGGTAGGAATAGACAATCAATTAATAAGCCCTAACAAGGCTTAGCTTGTGCATTAAAAACAGGGATGGAATGAAGAGAGAACAAGACTAATTTTTCAATGAATAATTTTAATTAAAATGAATAGTTGAATTTCAACTGATTTACTTTCAATTGTCAAGTGTTGCACATTCTCTCTTAGAATTACAGCTGGGACTGGTAAATCACTAGCATACTGAGAGAAGTTCATCCCATTTGGCTTGGTTGTAGAGTGGGTTGTAGGCTTTGGAGACCTATACTAATTCTTTCAGATTACTTGAGAGCCATCACATAAATATCTATTTCAGTGCTCTAAAATGATTAAATGACATCATGATGACCTAGTTTAAAGAAAATGTTACATGAAGGCCCCAAATGGTACCCTGGTGGCCTGAAAGAGTTAATGCAGTTTCCTTAAGTGCCTACTTCAGTGTTAGTTTGCAAGTCCCAATACCTCACTGATAGCTTCATCTGATACAAATATATTAAGTTGAGAGAAGTAATTCGAAGGAGTCTATAATAGAGCAGGTGGCAGTTCTGATTAACACTGCTCTGCTAAGGAAGGAAAGATGGAGCCTCTGGAAATTCAATAATCCTATGGAGAGACATTAAAATGATGCTCCTCTTAAAGAATATCTCAAGAGATCATGATGCCTGAACAGATATTGCATTCTTCTAAAATAAAGCTAAGGTTTTTTAAAAGAAATGAGGTATAATTGACATGTATGAGTTTCACATATACAACAGAATGATTCGATATTTATGTGTGTTGCAAAATGATCACCGTAATAAATCTAGTTAATATCCATCATCATACATAGTTACAAAAAAATGGAGATCACATGGAGGGTTATCAGCAGAGAGGGGGGGAGAATGGGGAAAAGGGTATGGAGAATAAGAAGTATAAATGGTAGGTATGAAAAAGACAGGGGGAGGTTAAGAATAGTATGGGAAATAGAGAAGCCAAAGAAATTATATATATGACCCATGGACATAAACTAAGCAGGGAGGCAGGTAATGTGGGTGGGAGGATGTGTACGAGGTGGAGGGGAATAAAGGGGAGAAAAAAATGTGACAACTGTAATAGCATAATTAATAAAATATACTTAAAAAAGAACTTTTAAGATTTAATCTCTCAGCAACTTTCAAGTGTGCAATACAGTATTACTAGCAATAGTTGCTATGCAGTATATTATGTGTAATGAACTCTGAGAGCAAATATTATTTATTTTTATAGCAAAAACTGTAAGAATAGGACAATGTTTCTCTAAGTTTTTAGTATCATAGAACAGCAGATAGCAATTGGAAACTGATCTCTTTATTATATGAATGTTCCTAATACAGAAGTCAGAAAACATGTAACCATTTCATCTGAGGCTTATGATGAGATAAAATTCTACAGTCATGTTGATATATGGAAAGGTGAGAAAATATGAGGGAGAAATGCAGAAAAACAGAAAAGAGATCATTTGGAGAGTAAAAGTAATGAACACATTTATTTTGGTAGGCAAAAATCATTTGGTAAATAAATGAATGAATCAATCAACAGAAGCAGAGAAACATAGAACAAAAATAAACTAATTACTGGTCTTTTATTCACCTTAATATAGTGCACACATAAACATATATGTAAATATATATGTATGTTTATAAATGTATGTATATGTGTAAATGTATATGTAAAGTGCAGAATCAACCGAACTATATTTTATATATATATAATAAATTTATTATATGAAACGAGACCTTTTATTTTCATTATGTTTTGAATGCTTCAGGCATATATTTATTTTATATCTGCTTGTCATGTATAATTCTTTTTTATGTTTTAATTTTTATTTAAAATGTTTTACCATCACTTTTTTTATCCCTCCTATACCCTCTTCTACTTCCACCCATCCACCTTCCCCTGTAATCACCACACTGTTGTCCTTGCTCATGCATTCTTTCTTATTTTTTCTTTTTTTCTCATTCCCTCCACCCTACCCCACCCCCCAGATCTGTAACCTGCTATTAGTATGACTCTATGTTGCTTGTTAGTTCAGTTTGTTCATTACATTCCACATCTAAGTGAGATCATATTATACTTGTCTTTCCCTGATTGGCTTATTCGCTTAGCATAATAATCTCCAGGTCCATCCATGCTGTCACAAAAGGTAATATTTCCTCCTTTTAATGGCTGAGTAGTATTCCACTATGTAAATGTACCACAGTTTTTTTGTTCACTTATCTACTGATGGGCATTGGGCTGCTTCCAAATCTTGGCTGTTATAAATAATGTTGAAATGAACATAAGGGTGCCTATATTTTTTCAAATTAATGTTTCAGGTTTCATTGATAAATTCACAGAAGTGGAATAACTGGGCCATAAAGCAGTTCCATTTTTTAATTTGATGTAACTCCATATGGTTTTCCACAGTGGCTGTACCAGTCTGCATTCCCACCAACCATGCAAAAGAGTTCCCCTTCCTCCACATCGTCGCCAACACTTGTTTGTGGATTTATTGATGACAACCATTTGGGCAGGGGAAGGATTTGGAAAGCCAGTACAATGTAATGATGAAGAGAATAGATTTCTGGGTCATACCTCTTGGTTCTAATTTCAGGTCTTATGTTTAGTATTTGAATTTGAGCAAATCACCTAACTGTTCTTCAATTCCTTTGTCTGAAAATTGGGGAGTATAACACTTCTTACCTTGTTAGGTTTTGAGAATTAATGGAGATAATAAATGTAAATCATGCATCAAAGTGTCTGGTTCATATTAAACCACAACAAATTTTAGTCAATATTATTTAACAAATTGCTAACTACTTAGAAAACAATAGTACCCCTCTCATAACTTATGTCAAAAATAAAATATGGATTAAGGAATCAAATGTATAAAAGGAAACTATAATAGTAAAAGACTGCTAAAATTTTAAACTTCTGAAAAAATGTTTATTTTTCTCTTTTGTTTATTGTTGTTCAAGGACAGTTGTCTCCATTTCCCTGCATCACTCCCCCTTTCCACCCATCCCCACCTCCCACCCTCTATCCTGCACTCCTTTGGCTTTGTCCATGTGATAAAAAATATTTATAAAAATAACAAACACATGACATAATAGAATAAATATTTACAGTGTACAATATAAAGGTTTACTCTATTTCTATAAAGAGCATTTCTACTATTAATTTTTCTAAAAAGTAATATATCAAGCAGGTAATATGTACATAATATGCATAAACAGATGGTATATATCGTAACTTCATAGCTCTTTCTAGCCTCAGAACCTGCTCAAATTTAATCTCAGGTGACTTTTTCTCCATATGAAAGAAAGAAATGTTACTTCAGCAGGATGGCCTCTCCTGGTTATTCTAAATTATGTTTCCCTTTACTTCCTTCTCAGGGCATTTTGTTTCTTTCTGTCATAGCTCTTGTTCTTTATTATTTTTTTATGTGTTTTGATTTCCTCCCCCTATTTCCCCATTAGACAATAAGCACATGAGGCAGGTCATGCCTATACCGTTTGCCTCACTCTGTGGTAAGCCCTTACGTAGCACATGGCAGGTATCTGGAGTAATGAAAGTGAGCAACACATGGGGTTCTTTACGTTGCAATAAGGTATTAAGCCTTTATAAGTAAGCTAGTCATAGAAAAATTTTAAGCAGAATAAATCTTTCTTGGGCTTCAGTGAAGTGTGGGTGGAGAATTAACTGGAAGGGAGCATGCCTTTAGGCCACGTGGTTGATTAGAAAAGGAATTGAAACAATCCAAGAAATTATGAAGCTCCAAACTAACTACATTTCATAGAAACAGAGAAGGAATGGTTCCAAAGATATGTAAAATTAGACTATTTTAACTAAAGCAGAGTACATATATATAGGGAAATAATGAGAATGAAATTTCTCATTATTTCTGGGTTTTAAGGCAGATTCTAAATTTCTATGTTACATCAAGACATTTTTAATACTTTCTCTAAGGACTATAAAGTTAATGAGGAATTTTGAAAATAGGTTTTTGTTTGGTTATTCTTTCTGTTTGCTTGTAAGATTTAAACTATCTTTATTGGTGAGACTAAGGCTTAGGGAGATAAAAAGTAGATTTTGAAAGCAGGGAAAGGGTTGTCAATGAACATGTATAAAGGACCCATGGACAAAGCCAAAGGAAGGGTAGAAGGACTGAGGGTAAGAAATGGAGGTGGGTGGGGTGGGGGAAAGTGGTGGTGGGAAAATGGAGGCAACTATATTTGAACATTAATAAAAAAATGTTTAAAAAGAAAAAATAAAAATAAAAAAAGAAAACCATGGGAAAGTTACATTTTCAGTTTTATGAGTCAATAATCTTTAATTCAGCCATAAGTCTTTAAGTCCAAACTCATCTTAATGAAAAAATTTCAGGATCCTGACAGTTATTGTTAAATGAACTTTTAAAATAATTGTTAAGCCATTACCACCACCACCAATAATAATGGCAGCAATGGCAACAACAACATCAACATTTACTAACAATTATTATGTATAAGACACTGCAGTATGTGCTTGAAAACAGAAAGCTGACACAGTCCCTGACATCAAAAGGTAGAGTATATGCATTAAAATACATTAGCCATATAGACTAGCATGTGATAAAATGAGTCATAGGAAAGTAATTGCTCCTGGGGTTCAGATAAGAGAGAGTTGACCATAGTTGAAAAGTCTTTAGGAAAAGCTACATGGAGGAGGTGAAACCTGAATAGGCCTCTGAGGAAGAAACAAACTGGGATAAATATGGACGAATGACAACTGTTCTGACAGGGAGTGTCACAAGAGCAAAGATGGAAGCCAAGTTCCCACATCTATTTTAAGGACATTTAGACAGTGGATGAATGGACAAATTCTGCTTTGACTAAAGCATCGAGTTCACAAAGAAAGGTAAAAAATGTATGAAGGACGGTTGGAAACAATTGTAAGTTATCTCTGATGTCAAACTAATGATGGCTTATTTATTATTATTTTTTATTGTTGTTCAAGTACAGTTTTCTGCCTCTCCCCCACCCCAGCCCAACTCCCCACCCCTCCCCACCTTCTTCCCATTCCCATCCCCTCACCCCTGTTATTGTCCACTTGTCCTTTATAATTGTTCCTGCAAACCCTTCACCCTTTTACCCTGAAATTCCCTCCCCTCTCCCCGCTGGTCACTGTCAGCCTGTTCTCACTTTCAGTGTCTTTGGTTATATTTTGCTTGTTTGTTTGTTTTGTTGATTAGGTTCTTGTTAAAGGTGAGATCATATGGTATTTGTCTTTCACTGCCTGGCTTATTTTACTTAGCGTAATGCTTTCCAGTTCCATCCATGCTGTCGCAAAGGGGAGGATCTCCTTCTTCCTTTCTTTTTTCCCTATAATTACTCTATTGTTCTTCAATTACAGTTGTCTGCATCCTCTCCCCTCCCCTCCCCCGACCCCCTCCAAAGCCACCTCCCTCCACTTCTTCCACCCTCCCCCTTGGTTCTGTCCATGTGTCCTCTATAGCAGTTACTGAAAACCCTTCTCCCCATAGCCCCCTCCCCCCTCCCCTCTGGCTATTGTTAGATTGTTCTTAATTTCAATGTCTCTGATTATACTTTGTTTGCTTTTTTCTTTTGTTGATTATGTTCCAGTTAAATGTGAGATCATATGGTATTTGTCCCTCACCACCTGGCTTATTTCGCTTAACATAATGCTCTCCAGTTCTATCCATGCTGTTGCAAAGGGTATAAGCGCCTTCTTTCTCTCTGCTGCATAGAATTCCATTGTGTAAATGTACCATAGTTTCTTGATCCACTCATTTGCTCATGGGCTTTTGGGTTGCTTCCAGCACTTGGCTATTGCAAATTGTGCTGGATGGACATTGGAGTGCATAGGTTCTTTTGGAATGGTGTTTTAGGGTTCTTGGGACATAGTCCAAGCAGTGAAATTGCTGTGTCAAAAGACAAATCCATTTTTAGTTTTCTGAGGAAATTCCATACTGTTTTCCTCAGTGCACAATGCACAGGAACAGTGCACTAGGGTTCCCCTTTCTCCACAACCTCACTAGCACTTGTTGTTTGTTGATTTATTAATGATGACCATTCTGACTGGTGTGAGGTGGTATCTCATTGTGGTTTTAATTTGCATCTCTCTGATAGCTAGTGATACTGAGCATCTTTTCATGTCTCTGGGCCCTCTGTATGTCCTCCTTGGAGAAGTGTTTGTTCAAGTCCTTCGCCCATTTTTTAATTGGGTTGCTTGTCTTCTTAGAGTGGAGTCTTGTGAGTTCTTTATGTATTTTGGAGATTAAACCTTTGTCTGAGGTATCATTGGCAAATATGTTTTTGCATATGGTTGGTTCTCTTTTTATTTTAATACTGTTTTCTTTAGCCATGAAGAAGCTTTTTATTTTGATGAGGTCCCATTTGTTTATTCTTTCCTTTATGTCCCTTGCTCTAGGGGACATATCAGTGAAAATACTGATGCGTGAAATATCTGAGATTTTCCTGCCTATGTTCTCCTCTAGGACTTTAGTGGTGTCACAACTTATATTTAAATCTTTTATCTACCTTGAATTTATTTTTGTGTATGGTGTAAGTTGGTGTTCAAGTTTCATTTTTTTGCACGTAGCTGTCCAGCTCTCCCAACAGCATTTGTTGAAGAGGCTATTTTCACTCCATTTTATGCTGCTGCCCTCTTTGTCAAAAATTAATTGACTTAGAGACTTGGGTTTATTTCTGGGCCTTCTATTCTGTTCCATTGCTCTATCTGTCTGTTTTTATGCCAGTACCAGACTGTTTTGATTACAGTGGCTTTGTAATACAGTTTGGTATCAGGTATTGTGATCCCTCCTACTTTGCTCTTCTTTCTCAAAATTGCAGCAGCTATTCAGAGTCATTTATGGTTCCATATAAACTTTTGAAGTGTTTGTTCTATATCTGTGAAATATGACTGGTTTATTTTTAATAAACTTATGACCGCTGATTTTGAGGAAAGTGGAGAATCACTTTTAAATTTTGAGCAAACTAACATTTTGTAGAAAGTTGTATTTCAAAGTTTTAAAAGAATGAATCTAATAAGCTTGTTTTGGGTGATTTTTAAATTTTTTTTTACTTATTGTTTTTCAGTTACAGTTGTCCTGCCTTTTTCCCCATTGTTCTCCCTTGCCCTGTCTCCCCCTCTCCCACAGTCAATCCCCTCCATTGCCCATGCCCATGAGTCCTCTGTTTGTGTTCCTTTGCTTGCTTCCCATTCTTTCCCCCATTATACCCCTCTCCCTCCCCTCTGGTCACTGTCAGTTAAAGGTGAAAATTCAGGTTTCTGAATTTTCCAGTTACTATGGCAATATTTTACCAGTTACTTTTACCAGTTACTATGGCAATATTTTACCAGTTACTTTTACCAGTTACTATGGCAATATTTTAAAAAGGTAAAGGAGAACTTGATGTGGATAAGGGGAAAATAATACAGAATTTATTCTTACCTTTTAATATGAAAAATTTCAAACTAAAAAGTAGAGTGAATAATATAATAAACCACCAAATTTTCACCACTCAGTTTACAAATTATTAGTTTATGGCCAATCTCATTTTATCTCTATAGTACCAAACTTCTTTAGCTCCAGGTTTTTTGAAGCCAATCATTAATACATTTACTTATGTGCACTTGAGTATGAATTTCTAAAAGATAAAGACTCATTAAAAAACATAACCCAAACACCATTATCATACCTAAAATGTTTTCTTATCAATCATAAGTATATAATCACTGGTCAAGTTTCTCTAATTTTTATATAAATGTAGTCAGTCATTAATTTTACATAATTACAGAGAACAAGGCTAAGAAATGTGTATTTTTTAAAGTTAAATTTATTGTGAGTTCCAATTCAAATCAGGAGTATATGGTTTTTACCTAATCTTATTGATCTTACATTTGTTTTTTGTTTTCCTACTGCCAAGGTTTTCAGTGGTAATCATATAAATTCTCATTTCTGGTTTCTCTCACAACAAGGACACGGTCTCACAACAGCAGCACCACATTATAACCTGTGTAATTAGCTATTTGCTCAAGTTTCTTTTTGGGAGGACCTCAGAATCCATACAACAATAAAGATACACAGCCACTATTCTTATATTTTAAAGTCATGGTAAACAGTCCCTCTTTTTATGTTATGTCTCTGTCTCTTCATGCATGGATTTCATACTATTTTAATGACAGAAGCTTTATAATATGTACCAATAGCTCCTAGGAATAGGTTACTCTCATTCTTCTCGTTTTCAGAGTTATCTTCTATTTCAGGGCTATTATTACTTTTTTTCTAACCGAACTCTGTTTAACTTTAGGAATAAAAAACTGAAATTTTTCTTGTATTGACATATTTGTGATGTTAAGTCTTTTTATCCAAGAATGTGATATGTCTTTTAATTTGTTTACTTTTTAATTTTATGTCTTTCAGGATTGTTTTGGAGTTTCCAGATATGAGAGATACTAAAACAGTGAAGCAGTAGGACTAGAATATATAATGAGAAAAAAAACATGGTTTCCAGCCTCTCTTATGAGAGAATTATTTTTTTTTTTTGTTTGCTTGTTAGGCAGAAATTGGATCATTTGAAGAGATTAACTCGGAAAATAACAGTGAGTTTTCATTTTAGTAATATATCTAGTTTTGTCTAAGCTTTAGTGGCAGGTAAATATATCTATCAGAAACAAATTCATACAGAAACAAATATTATTGAAAGAAACTAAAAATAATCACTGAGAGGGTAAACCACCTGACATAATTTCTCACTTTACTTAGTCACATGATATGAAAAAAATGTTCTTTTTAGAGCACTATGGACAATCCTGAGTTGCCATCCCAATTTATTTTTTTTTTTGTTTATGTAGTACCATTTTTCTTAACTAATTTTCCTTCTATTGTCCACCTAAATTCCCATTGATCCTTCAAGATCTAGTTTAGATGTTACTTCCTCAGTTTCAGCTTAAAATCATTTATATATACATGAATCAGAAGAAGTATAATGACCCAAAGAATATATTCAAAGTGAGATAGATGAAAGCCAAAAATGTAATTTTAGCTATGCCTATATCAGAAATAAGTCCACCTACTTTAGGAAGAAGGTCCATTGAGGAGATTGAAAAGGAATTTTTAATGTATAAGATAAAAAACAATGGGAATTTTGTTCCAGGGGCCAATTAAAGGGAAAAAATTATTAATAGAAAGGCTCAAATACTACAAAGTTGTATAGGAGGAAGAAGAAGACCAAAAAGTCTTACTGATGAAACAGTTTCAGGAGTTATTCAATATTGCTAGATAGCTAATTTCCTCCATCCCCCACCCTCAGATGCCTTCAGTAATACTCAGAGGACTTGGAACCTTATTCATCACCATAAAACACACATATACACACACATACACACACACATTTCTATATAGAGACAACCAGATGGAATAGACTGACAGTTTGAGATGAAGTTTAAGAAAATAATGTGAGGGATCCTGGGGGTACAGGATGTTGAGGATGCATGGCAAAATAGAAGGAAACTAGTAGAAATGGACTTTGAGTCCATTTCTCAAAGGAGTAGGTCTATACTTAAGTGAAGATAGAGATCCTGTTAAAAGGGAAAAGTAAAATCTTTTGCCTACAATATACTGGATTTGATATGAACTTGATTCTTTAAATCATAACAAATTTTCCACAATTTCAAATGTTAAGAAATGTTAAGGGTGTAACAAAAGAGTTACAAAGGCAAAAGATAGGGCTATAGCTTGAAAAAAAA
>PVJI01025240.1:0-20760 GCA_004026765.1 Micronycteris hirsuta | reverse complement strand
AAATGAAGGATAACATAAAGGAAATGAGGGGAAATCTGCAGGGAACCATAGGGATGAGAAGGAAACTGGGACTCAAATCAACGGAGTGGACCAGCAGAAAGAGAAAAGCATCCAACCAGAAAAGAATGAAGAAACAAGAATTCAAAAAACTGAAGAGAGGCTTAGGAACCTCCAGGACATCTTTAAATGTCCCAACATCCAAGTCATAGGGGTGCCAGAAGGAGAAGAAGAAGACCAAGGGATTGAAAACTTATTTGAACAAATAACGAAGGAGAACTTCCCCAAGCTAGTGAAGGAAATAGACTTTCGGGAAGTCCAGGAAGCTCAGAGACTCCCAAAGAAGTTGGGCCCAAAGAGGAACACACCAAGACACATCATAATGACATTACCCAAGATTAAAAATAAGGAGAGAATCTTAGAAGCAGCAAGAGAAAAGGAGACAGTTACCTACAAAGGAATTCCCATAAGACTGTCAGCTGATTTCTCAAAAGAGACCTTGCAGGCAAGACCTTGCAGGCAAGGGGCTGGAGATAAGTATTGCAAGTCATGAAAGGCAAGGACCTACATCCAAGAATACTCTATCCAGCAAAGCTATCATTTAGAATGGAAGGGCAGATAAAGTGCTTCTCAGATAAGGTCAAGTTCGAGGAGTTCATCATCACCCAGCCTTTATTATATGAAATGTTAAGGGGATTTATATAAGTCATGGAGGGATATCAGCAGGGAAGTGGTAGGGGGAAAGAGGGGGAAAAGGTACAGAGATTAAGTAGCATAAATGGTAGGTAAAAAACAGACAGGGGGAGGTTAAGAATAGTATAGGCAATGTAGAAGCCAAAGAACTTATGTGTATGACCTATGGACAAAAACTAAAGGGTGGGGAATGGGGGGCATGGACGGAAAGAAAGGGGGGAAAATGGGACAACTGTAATAGCATAATCAATAAAATATATTTTAAAAAATAAAATAAAAAAAGAAGTTAGAAATCTCATCAGAATCAAGAAGAAAAAAAAAAACTGTGGTTCATTTACACAATAGAATACTACAAAGCAGAAAGAAAGAAGGAACTCCTACCGTTCATGGAAGCATTGATGGAACTGGAGAGTATTATACTAAGTGAAATAAGCTAGGCGATAAAAGACAAATACCATATGATCTCACCTATAAGTGAAACCTAATCAACAAAACAAACAAATGAGAAAAATAGAACCAGAGACACGGAAATAAAGAACAAACTTACAGTGATCAGAGGGGAGGGGGAGGAGGATAACGGGAAAAGAAGGGCAAGTGGCAAGTCAAGGGCCATGAACAGAGGACTCGTGGGCACAGACAATGGGCGGGGATTGGCTGTGAAAGTGGAGGTTGGGGGTTTGGGGGGCAGGGCAGGG
This sequence comes from Micronycteris hirsuta, assembly GCA_004026765.1. NCBI lineage: Eukaryota > Metazoa > Chordata > Mammalia > Chiroptera > Phyllostomidae > Micronycteris > Micronycteris hirsuta. Next base: position 19,375 of record PVJI01025240.1, on the reverse strand, counting down.
GAGAGCAATAGGGAAAAAATGGGACAAATGTAACTGAACAACAATAATAAATACATGAAAAGTTTGTTTTTAAAGCTTTTTTTGAGAGATGACCAGGTACCTTGTTCATATGGTTCATGGTCATATTTCCAGGTAAGTAGCAAAGGTTGCTTTCCTGGGAGATGGTGAAGGAAGATTCTTAAGACATTTGGGGGGACCTCGAGAATTTGAAGTGTTTATTCAAACTCACAAATATTGCAGGCAGAGACTGATGGAAACGGCGTGTCTTGGCTTCTTTGTCCTGAGGGGCAAATTAAAGCTCAATCTGAATATTGCTTATAAGATTCCAGCAAAGCAGATTTTTAAAAGCCTACATCAGGGGTGTCAAAGTCATTTTCACTGGGGCCATATCAGCCTCATGGTTGCCTTCAAAGGACTGAATATAATTTTAGGACTGTATAAATGTAACTACTCCTTAACTGTTAAGGAGTTGAAATTACATTTGGCCCTTTGAAGGCAACCTCAAGGCTGATGCAGCCCCTAGTAAAAATGAGTTTGACACCCGTGGCCTACATAATCAATTGCTATTCTCGCATTTATGTAAACAATCAGGCCAAATTGAAAGTGGACTTAATACAGTAAGTGAATTCATCTTGATCTGGCTCTTTGAAAAGTGAAGGGGAGAAAATGTGTTTCAATAGACTCTATAACACACCATTCTGGACATTAGACTCTAGTTCAGTTAATTGTCTTCAAAGTTTTACTTTGCACCTATAAACTGAACAGGATTCTGGATTTTTCTATCTTATGCAAGCAATAATATTGAGATTTTTTTATACAGTTTTTCTCTACTAGGTTATAAGCCCTATTCATACTCAGAGAATAACAACCCTAGACACCATAGCAACCTTCTTTCATGCCCAGGACTTATCATGCCTCTGACAGAGCAAGTTTCTCTTGGCTCTGAAGGAAAATGTCACCCTTCTTTAGGAGAAGCAGCTACAGAAGAGACTCCACACCCATCTTCTGTGAAAGGGTTCGCAGTTAAGGAGGGGACTGTTGTAGGCAGATAGTCAGCAAGATCAGAATAAAGACAATAGGCCAGGTAGAGAAGGTCACCAGGGCGGAAGGCCTTGGGTGCCTAACAATGGGCAAAACTGGGAAAACAAGGACCTCACCCTCAGGGTAACTTTTACTCCCCTAACATATTGCTTTAATGTGGTTTAGATGCCCTGCGCTGCCCTCTCTTCACATAACAGCTTGACCTCAGTTGTACTTCAGCTCCAGGCTCAGAAAAGCAGAAAAACTAGGTGGGCGATGCCAGAACCAGCTGCACTGACTAAAGACCCCAAAGAGAAATTATGCAAAAGGATATGAAAGAAAAGGACTTCTAGATAAGAATCAATGTTCATATGGCAGGGAGGAAGGACATTGGAGAAAAGATTGCACCAAACTAATGAACGAGAAAAAAATCTGAAAAACGAGAGAGACTCTTATCAACTGATAGTAGAACAGGGCAGTGACTCTGATGATAAGTGAGGAAGCACAGGGGCTTCTCTCGACACCTCATGGCTCACTGATATTTCCCCACAAGGCCCCAGGTACAAGTGACAGTAGGAAGAAGTCGAGTGACATTTTGGTAAACACAGGAGCCATGTGATTACAGCACATGTTGGACCACCATACCTCTCTGTTTGAGGGGATGGGTGAAGAAATTAGATTTGTTTTCTTCTTTGTTTTCATGGATACTAAGTGGAGTCAGGTAGAGAGTCAGGTCTATTTTAGGGGATATTCCAAAACTCCTTATCATCCTTTTAACATATTGTGTATTTAGAATAATTACCTGTTGTTTCAACAAGTGCAGTAAAATGTCTAAACCTTTAGAAATACCTTATTTTGATGCTAAGAGCTTTGCTTCTGATCAAGGGCTTTTATTTTATAATAAATCAAAAGATTCTACTCCTTAAAAGACACCATAGAAATGGAACCAGAATTGACAATAGGGAGTATTAATCATGATTTAATATTACCAATCTAGTGATCAAAGTTATGTACTCTGTAACAAATCAAAGTATATTATAACCCTGTACTTTTACCTCTGGCCAAGTTCTCATTACAGTTGAACAGTCTGTTCTGGGAGCAAAGAATGCTGACACTGGCAACAAAACCAAAAATGTCCAGTTGACGCACATTGAAAAATAACTTGAAGTGTGAGATCGGAGCACAGAGAAACCATGAGAAGACAGAGAGCTAATAGCAAAGCAAGGGATTTACTGAAAGTGGGGTCTCTCAGGAGTAAAAGAGAGGAGGTAGTTGAGCTGAGACCAGTTCCCGCCCTGGTGACTCTGTGCAGGGTGTTGTATACTAGACGCGCGTAACTCAAATAATAGAGACTGCAAGGATAAAAAGGTGGAATTTATTGGCCAAGTTTCACCTGCGCAGGGGCGAACTCCCGAACGTGTCAGCAGACACAATGCCCAGAGGGCTGAACAATGGAGTCGCGCGCAGCGCTTACAGGCTGGGGCTTTTATAGAGAAGTTGGCTCGCGGGAGGAGCAAGCGAATGCGCGCGCAGGCGAAAGCAAGCAAGCATTTTTGAACAAAAGCGAAGCTAGCGATTAGCTAAGCGGTTGGCTATGCGGTTAGCTATTAGCTACTGGCTACAAAGTTGGCACGCGCGCGGGCAAATTTTAAAACTGAATAGCCTATAATCAGCACACAGCAGGGTGTCCCCTCAACCTTTGGGAATAACATTCTGTCTCTTCTTTCTAGGGGACTTTCCTAGTTTCTGGTCCTCAACACAGGGTTTTTTAAAGAAACCCTCCCCCCCACCCCAGCACACTATGGGGAAGTAGTCTTATAATTGGTTACTCTGAACTGCTCTATTTTTCTCTAGTTGGGTGTTTCTATCCCATGGCTCTCTAGTTCCTGGGACTCATTCCCATGGCTTTCTACTTCCTGGAACTATGCTGTACCTGACCAATTACTTGTGTGCTGTCCCACTCTGGTCTGTTTGTTCCGATATCCTGTCTTGCTGGCTCAGGTGCCTCTATGCAAGGTCAGACCAGACTGTCACAAAGCAGAAAGAATGAACCTGAGCCAGAACTGCACATCACCAGAAATTCCACAGTTACTGTTTTCCCACAATTCCCTTAAATGATATGGCTGAAGTGCCTGAGACGTTAAGATAGCTTTGGGACCAGAGACCCCCATCTTTGCAGGTGGCTGGCACTTCAATAAACCTCTTTTCTTCCCACTAGCATCTGTCTCACAAGTTTGGCATTCGTTGTGGCAGGCAGTCAAAACTGTGTTTCATTTCAGGTGGAAACAATCCCTCCAGCAGGAGGTGTGGACACCTCCTTGGGTTGAGTGTCCATTTCTCCAAATATATCCACAGAGAAGCCTTCATCTCCATCATCAACAGGAAATCCACATTCATTATATTATTAACCAGAAATAAAGACAATAGACAACATGAGTCTTAAACATGCTCCTAAATCAACAAGCACACAACAAAATCTCTGTTGGCAGTGTGTTTGAGGCAAGGGGTCGGAATGGGGGGACTAAAGCAGTTCAAAAGCCACATTTGCGATGGCAACCCACCCCACCATTCTTTTGACATCGTTTCTGTAAGTGATGACTTATAAATTCACATGCAGGTAAATAGCCTGTTTGCTTAAAGAATTCTAGAAGCTAACTTCAAAGGAAGCACACTCCTGCCTTCAATCATTTCAGGTCCAGAAGATTTTCTGAACTTCTGCCCTGTGGCAGTGATTTCCACACGTGTGTAAACACACAGTCCTGAGAATCTACACGTTTTGAGCACAGCTCCGTGTGACTCCTGTGTGAGCAAGTGTGGATCATGTCTGTGGAATGGGAATTAATTTGGCAAAGGTGTATCTTAAAAGATTCCGGCTTGCTGATCTCTGCTTTCACCTGGTCCTGTCTGCTACCAGACCTGAATCAACATCCCAATGCCTTGCTAATGAGTAATCCTACCCCTGTTGAATTGCTAATGCCCCTGATAAAAACCCTGGCTGGGCAAGCCAAGGGGCTTTTTCTTGGGAATGGGAGGAATCAGTCACGTAGCCCATGGTATTGCTTTTCCCGCGTGTCTCGGTACACGCATGAGTCACGGCAACCACGGGTGTCGGCTGGCCCAACCTACCCCGTGTCACTGCCCTAAAGCCAGGATAATGAAAACCAGATAATCACTTTGTTGGCTGAGGTTGTTATCACAGCAGACTGTGCTGACTCATACAAAACACCCTCAACAGAGAACCCACAACCCCCTTCAGTTTCCTTTGTTGTTCCTTCCTTTCCCCACTCATGTAAACCCATGCTTGCACTGAGATGTTAAGATGGTCTTTGTAACACTAGTCTGCCATCTTCTCAAGCTGCTGACTCTTGAATAAACCCTCTCAAGTTTATTGGCTTTCAAGTGTCAGGCAGCCAAACTTGGGTTCAGTATCATCATCATCATCATCATCCTGCAAAGCTCAAAACAAAAATGATTTTGTAAAACAGCAAAGGGTATATAAAGGAGTAAACTGAAGTATCTTGTCCCACATGTGCCCTCCATTAACTGGTAAATGATCTAACATGAGAGTCTCTCCTCTGTCCCTGGAGGAAGCTGCAGGGCTATTCTTCCCTGAAGCCACTGTGGCTAACTTACCCAGAGGAGTTGGCCTTTGTAGATCCAAACAAATCTGCAGGCACTGTGGGCTCTTTCTGCTGTTTGCTCTCAGGCAAAACTGCCATTGACTTACAAATGCCCACTTCCCACACAAAGAACAGGTTCTAGAGGAGAACTGCCAGGGGAGAATTAAACCCCAGGATGTGCCAAGAACCGGAAACATTCCCCTTTGTGTTAATGGATGAGAATGTAAATGACAAAGAATGCTGTAAGTATGAGGCTACCACCTCCACTCCAGGGAGATAATCAACCCTGCAGTTGGGATTCTATATGGCCTGAGGGGCAGGGGAGTGTAGAAGAGGTATTCTCTGAAGAGAAGTTTCTCCGGGGGGCTTCTGATCAGAGACACAGCTTCCAGGGACTGGAAACAAAAGGACAAAAGGAGACTCCAAGCAGTTGTCCAGCCCTGAAAAGGCCAAGACCAGGACTAATGCTGGCATTTTTTATAAATTACCAATTTTCTTATCAACCATCCAAGGTTGGTGTTGCTGGTCTTGAGGAGATAAGTGACTTGCTAAAGTAACACAGCTATGAGAAGCAGAATAAGCATTGGAGGAGGTCTCAACCTTTCCCCTGTTTAAAAAATAAACTGAAGCATATTATTATAAAAATTTTAAGAGTTAGCAAAAGTTGATTCTAATCAGGCGGTGACAAACTGGAAATGGTTAGGAGCCTTCCTTGGACAGGAGTCAAGGCATATACTCACATATAGAAAGTGTGGAAACAAAAACTATTTGATTGGCTACAGCTTAAAGTCCAGTTGGCAGTTTGTGATTGGTTTTCTTTAGTGCTCTTGATTTGGTAATGTTGAGACATTTGCAGGCTTAGATTTTTTCCTTACATAGGTCACCATAGCACTAGGCCTCCTTATTGAATTAATTTAACACTCCTGTGGAACTATCTCCCTGTGGCCTGGGACTAATAGGGGACTCAAGAGTTGGAAAATTTTAGTTTAGGGTAAATAGTTATAAGCCTAGTAAGTAATGTATTTGTTAAAGCTTTTGTTGCAGAAACTACAGATAAGACCCATCCTGGCTCCTAAGAGAGACAGCTGACCTCCTGGGGCAGTGCTAAAGATTACTGTCTGGGGACAAGTGGAGGCATCTGGGCCACCTACCCCTGGGAACACCTAACTGCCCAGGGCAAGAATGCTGAAGCTTTTTAATCTATTTTTCCCTGAATTTCAAAACCCCTCAGTGCACTTTGTTCTCTGTTACAAAAACATTGGCTTGGAAAGAAAATGTAAGATGGTCCGTTAGGGTATGAACCCACCATCTTCTCGGATCACTGGCCATCTGAATAAAGCATCCATAAAGATTCAATCCCTGTCTCTGCTTATTGGGTTCAATATGTGACAGGCAGCACAAATGCTGGTGTCTTTCCAGTTTCAGGACCACTGCTAGCACAGTCACTTCTAGCTGGCTTTGATAGGGAACTCAAGAGTTGGAAAATTTTAGTTTAAGGTAAAAAGTTATAAACCTAGCAAGTAATGTATATGTTAAAGCTTTTGTTTCAGAAATGACAGATAAGGCCTGTCCTGGCTCCTGGGAAAACAGCTGACCTCCTGGGGCACTGCTAAAGATTACTGCATGGGGACAAGTGGAAGCATCCAGACTTTTGTGTTCCAGGGACAGACAGACAACCACCCTGGGAACAGCTAACTGCCCAGGACAGGAATGTTGCAGCTTCTTTCACCCAATCCTCCCTGAATCTCAAAGCCTTCACCACCCCACCTTGTTTATTCCCTGTTATAAAAAATCTGCCTGGAAAGAGAAGGGAGGATGGTCTGTTAGGGTATAAACCCACCATCTTCTTGGATCGCCAACCCATCTGAATAAAGTGTCCATAAAGATTCATTGCTTATCAGGTTTGGTAGTGACGGGCAGCCCGAATGCTGGTGTCTTCTCTGGTTTCAGCTTCTCTAGTTTTGAAAGTGTCATGAGTATGGGCTCTTCCTTATACACTAAAAAAGCATAAGTAATAAATGCTCTCAACTATTACAGATAAGGTCTAACTCCTACTGGGCCATATCACTTCGACCCTATCTTCTAAAGAAGAAGCCACTGCTATATTTTGGTACCTCTCGTTCCAGAGCTTCTTGCATTTGCATTCATATATGTGTGTCTGTGAAGACATGTAGTACTGTCTTATGGGAGTAACTCTCTCCTAAATGGTGTCCTATATTCCTGTGCAGTTTAATTTTTTTACTCAGCAATACATCTTAGAGATCTGTCTCTGATGGAACGCCCGGAGCTACTTCATTCATTTTAACACAGTAATGAGTTCAACAGCCTGGCTGTGCCACCACTTACGTAGACATCCTCCCATCGTCAGGCATTTACTGTATGTTGCCGTGTATAATGTGTACCCACGTTTTTGGCCCAAACTTTGAGGAAAAAAATCTTTCATTTTAATTTTTTAATTCAATTTTTTATTTATATTTAGAAACAAAACCAATTATTATATCCCAGGGTATTATTTTGCATATGGATACCATTACTGCTTTCTAGAGTAACATTTCTAATGCATAAGCATACATAAAAGAAATTAAAAACATATATAGTTATGGAATTAGTACTACCCAAGTATAATGTGCATCCTTATTTTTCCCTCAGAAATTTGGGCAAAAAAGTGCACATTATATGTAGTAAAATAAGGGAAGTTGTGACTGGCTTTTTTTATGTATCAGTCTTGCCATGACATGTGGTGATGACCCAGGTGCATTTAAGGATCTGAGATAGGACAGACCTCTGTGAATTATCTGAGAAAGCATCTCTTGGAGAGACAGATGCAAAGCCTATAACTAAAGCTGAGGCTCTGGAAGTTCTGTCTGAAGATCCTTGATCCTGCTTTTCCCCAGTGGCCATAAATCAAGTCTGTTGGAAACTGAGAAGTCACTGTTAAAGAAAGACACAGCCCATCTTCCAGTTTAAAGAAGAGATTGCAAATACCAACACATTTTTTTAAAAATGGAGGTGAATCCTCTCTTCAATAACCAAAGCAATTAGTCGTGAAAGATTTAGTATTGCTTGCATCCAAAATCCAAACCAACTTGAAATGAAAAGTTAGAATTGATAAAGCGTGGGAATTTTGACTTTACAAACCATGCAAAGAGGATTTGAAATGCAGCCTCTGCTACTTTTTCTTCTTTTTAAGCAAATAAGAAAGTAGATTAGTTCTCTATCTGACTCATAAATGTACAGGGAGACACTGACTAAGGAAATCCATTGATGTGGACAAATGGAATCTACCACACCAGAAGGAGAGAAAATTAATTTTACTCACCATCCTTACCAATCCAGTTAATCCTGAATTGCATGAAGCTTCAAAAGATTATATTTTATTCTGCCGAGTTTGCCACCAGCTATGCCTAGGGAACTTCTACACGTCCTTCCTGACTCTGCCAGCATCTTCTGCAGGATTTCTCCTTCCTCCCAAACCAATTTCAATACCAGCATAGTAGTACATACATATCTATATAACAGCATTTCTTGTTTGTCATTCAAATTAATTGTGAGTAGGGTTTTTGAGAGGAAATAGTGTTTGCATTTTGTTTCCCCAACACATAACAGATTCTGGCACCTAGCAGGTTCTCAATTAAAAGGTATTGTCCTGAAGATCTCTAAGGAAAGAGAGTAGTCTCATCATTCAGTAATTTCCAAAGGTTTATAAAAACAGACATGAGAGGAAAGCAATAATCCACTAACTCAATTCATCAGTTTGTCTAATAATACTTAAGGCATTAACTATGAAGTAAAGACTTCCTCCTTCTTAAACTCAAGTATACTTCCTAGAATCTTCAGTACCTTAGATTTGGGATTAAGGATTCTTGGTTAATTGAATGGTAGGTTTTAGGGTCAAAGAACCCATTGTATGTGTATGTGTGTATGGTGGGGGGGGGTTGTCTATAATTAATTGCAGTCATACAATCTAATGGAGCATTTTTACCTTTTCTAATGCATGTTCCTTTTTGATAAATAAAAGTTCTAAGATCTTGGAGCTGTTGGGCCTCCTGGAGCTGGAGTGAGGAAATGCCCATGACTGGGTGAGAATCTCCTGGCTGTCTGAAGTGCTGAACTCAGGTTCAGAAGACTAGAAACTACTTCCAGCATTTTCATTACGAAAATTCATGACCTTAGGTGTATTTACCAATCCTCAGTTTTCCCATATACAAAATGTGAATAATAAACATATCCTATTTTCTAATCTAGACTGTCAGCTCCTGACAATCTTTTAATAATCCTCAAGCATCACCTCAGCTATGGAGGTTTCCTTGACACTTGCTACACACAATTCCATTAAGAAAAAAATTAGATGCTCCTGGGTGGACTACATATTCTAAAAGTGACCACAGCAATATTTCTATCTCTACATGCTCTTCCAGTAAGTTGCCTCTCTCCCATCAAGAGGTGAAATCTCTCTCTCCTCCCCTTGACCTTAAGCAACTCATAACAGCTTCCACAAATAGAATGCATGAAAGCCATGCTGCAGAAGACCCAAGACTAGGTTATAAAAGGTGACAAAGTCTTATGCTTTGTGTCCTTTGCAAAGTCATGCCCTCTCTGAGCCTTGAGTCACCATGTAAGAAGTCCATTTATCATGAAGCCACCAAGCCAAAAAGGCTATGTGGAGAAACCAAACAGAGATACAGAGATATGTCTGAAAATCCCCAATTGCTCCCGATGCTCCAGCCCCCAACCTTCTCAGCACAGGTGCCAGACATGTGAGTAAATAATCCTTTGTGATGACCCCAGCCCCAGGTGCCACCAGATTGCAACCTCATCAGAGACTGATCCAAAACTGCTCCACAGAATTGTTCCTGAATTTCTGACCCGCAGAAAATGTGAGATAGTAAACATCTATTCTTGTTTTAACAAGAATATATGAAAGCCATGCTGCAGACACTAACTTTTGAGATAAATTGTTATATAACAATAAATAACCAGAACAATTCTCTCCAGAAAACCTATATGTCTATAGCACACTTATCACTACAAGTAACTGTTTTGTTGTCATCCCTCATCTGGAAATAAGGTTTTCTAGGTCTAGAACCATATATTATTATACCCAATATCTTGTGCAAGGGTTTAGATACAATATAAAAGTTGATTGGTAAGTTTGGAAGGATAGATAAATGGATGAATAAATAAATGAATGATGGAAGGAGGGGTAGAGAGATAAATGAATACTTCCTAGAGATTCTATCATTAGGTCAGATCATATATGTAGATGAATATAAAATATTTTTAACAATACCCTAAATAAAGTTTTCCTGTTCTTAAATGATATCAGCTATTCTTCTTAAGATACGTATGATATGTTTAGAGAGACTTAAGATAACAGACATTTTCTGTATGATATATTTAGTAACTTCTGGTCAAGATAGCAGCATAGGCAGACATGGCTCACCTCTTTGCACCACCACATCAAAATTACAACTAAAATATGGAACAACCATCACTCAGGACCATCAGAAATTGAGTTGAATGGAAGTCTGAAAACTACAGAATTAAAGAAACCAATCCACTGAGACTGGTAGGAGGCATGTAGACACGGAACAGTCTGGTCTCTCACCCACATGTGGTAGCTAAAACTTTGGGAGAGATATCTTGGGAGTGATGAGTCCTAGCCCCACACCAGGCCTCCCAGCAGTTCCAGTGCCAGAAAGATAAGTCCCCACAACTTCTGGCTGCAAAAACCAGTGAGGATTGAGTCAGTGGAAGAAATTTCTGGAATGCCAAGCAGTCCCTCTTAAAGAAACCACACATGGACTCACCTACTCAGACTCACTCCCTCTGAGCTCCAGCTCCAGGGCGGCAGGTTGAAGGGCACTAGTAGTGTACTGGGAGAGGCTGAACTGTCCGTCATCGAGGCAAGAACAGGTCATTATCTCTTTTCTGATTTCTCCTCCCTCCACCCCAGCAGAGCCACAGAGCCAGCAAGCTGGTACCATGTCTGAGACTCCATCAACCTGGCTAACACTGTTTGATCTACCTTGGATATCCCCAGAGACTCTGCCCCACCCAACTTATGGGCCAACCCAAGCTGCATTTCCATATGAATTCTGGTCTTGACTCATGCTTCAAAACTTCCAAAATCCTATCAAACAAGCAAAAGCTAGCCTCAGTGAGCTCCAAGCCAGGCACTAGCAGCAGCAAGATTAATTTCACAGCTTAATTTCACCTGGGAATCTCCAAGCCCAGCATAAGTAGCAGCCTTCTCAGATTGCTTTATAGATCAGGCAGGGCAGCCCCAGGCAAAACACAGGTGGGGGCTGACGTTGGCCTACACTACCCAGGAAACACCAGGGCCAGTGCATCCAGTGGACAGTTACAGATAACTTCAGAGCACCACCACCATGCCCCTGCACAGCTGATCCTCCACAGAGGTCAGGGGTTGGTGGTATGTAGCCACAGTCAATCCTTGCAGCTGACTGGCCCAGGTCAATCCCTCCCATTGATCTGCCAACAGCAAACAAGCCTCAACTACAGAGGAGGGTGTACTCATCCCACACAAAGGGTGTACCTCAAGTACCCAGCTTCTGTGTTAGGGGATGCTATGCCACTGGACTCTATAGGACACCTACTACATTTGGCCAACTACTAAGACACAGAGTCAAAGCAGATCTACCTAATACATAGAAACAAATGCAGGGTGACTGCCAAGATGGGGAGACAAAGAAACATGATCCAAAGGAAAGAACAGATCAAAACTCCAGAAAAAAAAAAATAGTTAAATGAATGGATATAACCAATCTATCAGATTCAGAGTTCAAAACACTGGTTATAAGGATGTTCAAGGAAATTAGTGAGGACTTCAGCAACATAAAAAGATCCAGTCAGAAATGAAAGATTCACTAACTGAAATAAAGAACAATTTACAGGGAAACAACAGTGCAGTGGATGAAATCAAGAATCAAATCAATGAATTGGAATATAAAGAAGCAAAAAAACAACCAATGAGAACAAGAAGAAAAAAGAATCCAAAAACAATGAGTGTAGTATAAGCACCGCTGGGACAACTCAAAGAGGTCCAACATTCACATCATAGGGGTGCCAGGAGGAGAAGAGAAAGAGCAAACAATTGCAAATTTATTTGAAAAAATAATGAAAAAAAACTTCCCTAATTTGGTGAAGGAAATAGACATGCAAGTCCAGGAAGCACAGAGGATCCCAATCAAGTTGGACCATACCAAGACACATCATAATTAAAATGTCAAGGGTTAAAGATAAAGGGAGAATCTTACAAGCAGTGAGAGAAAAGGAGACAGTTACCTACAAAGGAGTTCCCAAAAGTCTATCAGTTGATTTCGAAAAAGAAACTTGGCAGGCAAGAAGGGGCTGAAAACAAATATTCAAAGTGATGAAAAGCAAGGGCCTAAAACCAAGATTATTCTATTGAGGAAAGCTAACACTTAAAATGGAAGAGCAGATAAAGTGCTTTCCCAGCCAAGATAAAGCTGAAGAAATTCATCATCACCAAGCCATTATTACATGAAATGTTAAAGGGACTTATATAAGAAAAAAAGATCAAAACTATGAACACTAAAATGACAAAAAACTCACAACTATCAACAACTGAATCTAAAAAATAAAAATAAAAACAAAAACAAACTAAGCAAACTAGAACAGGAACAGAATCATAGGTATGGGGATCATTTGGAGGGTTATCAGCTGGGATGAGGAAAGAGGAGAAAGGGGGAAATGGTGTAGGAATCAAGAAGCATAATTGGTAGGAACAAAATAGACAGGGGGATCTTAAGAATAGTATAGGGAAGGGAGAAACCAAGGAACTTACATGCATGACACATGGACATGAACTAAGGCATGGGGGTTATTGCTGGAGTGAAGGGGGGTACCAGGCAGAGTGGGGCAAAGGAAAAAATGGGGACAACTGTAACAGCATGATCAATAAAATATACTTAAAAAATTCAGTAACCTTCACTCATTCTACCCAAATCCAGGTAAGCTGTACAATAATTGTCTGTATCTCCACAGGTTATAAGTCCTGTAGAGCCAGAACCATGCTTATTTTGTTTACCTTTAAAGCCTACCCCATCCCTGCTTTATGTGTTTCTTCATTAGAGGTGTCAGAAGAAAAAAAAAAACTGTATCAAAATTCAACAAAGGTATTTTTAACCAGGTATAATAAGTCTCCCTACCTATACCATTGTCAATTTTTTTAAACTTTCCAACATTTTCATTCATTATTTCAGATTGAATCCAGAAGACACTTGGAAAAAGAGAAATCTAAGCCAACACTTAAGTCACTATCATTATCAAGGTTTGACCAAGCAGTGACCTGCCTCAACTGTGAGCTCTGCAGTTGTGAAGAATCCCTGCCTTCTACGGGTCTGCATCTGAACAGAATCTCAAAATGAATTGATCATATAACTCTCCCCACAGTGCCATGAGCAGAATAAATTATCATGAAGCTTTAGTTTGACTCAGTGACTGGTGTCCTCAGGAGATTTTTTTACAGGTGAAAAAATAATACAGTTCTGAAGGTTAAGCAGTCTTCCTGAAGTTACTTACTGCTGGTAATATAATAGCTGCCATTTATTGAGCCCTTATAAACTTAAGCATTTCATGAATTAAATCATTTAATTCTCATAGCAACTCTAAGAGGTAATATTATTAGCATCCCCATTTTAAAGATGAAGATTCTGATGCACAGAAGCAATTTTCCCAAATCACAGAACCAGGAGGTGAGGTAGCAGGAGATTAAGTCAGGTGGTCTCTCTGCTCTTACCATCATGTCAAAGTATCAAACTCAAGGCTGCCATTACAAGTTACCGAGAAAAAGTCCACTCCCACTTTCTCCTAGCTACGGACACCATGGTCAAGCATGAGATTTGGGACATGGCATTTACTCTGTGAGTAACCATAAAATTCTTCTCAGGGAAAATTAAGTAAAACAAGCTTCATCCACAGATCTAATAAGGGCTTAAGGCTCTTTAGGCATAGCCTTGAAGAACGAAAGTTATAGAGTTCACTTTTTATGCAAGAGATGAACAAGAAAGTAAGTGGTAGGCAGGGGAAGGAAGAGGAAAAGGTGAGCCCAACAACACAGCAAGAAGCTGAAATTTGAAAAGAAAATATGTCCAATGACAGTTCGCACAGAGGTAGAAGCAGCTAAGGGGCTTCAAAGAATAGGATATCTAACCATTCATTAAAAAAAAGGCATTAGTGATGATCATTCAATATCTCCAGTACTTCCATTTCTGGGTACACAGTTGAGATGGATTTCCCAGGCCACTGTAATAGAGTGGAGCCACATGACTAGTTCTAAAACAAAAACAAATAAAAAACCACAGAAGTCTCGTCCCATACAGCACATTTAATTTCCTCTGGAGTTCTTCCCCTCTGTCAGTGTGATCCAAAACATTTTAGATGTTTAGACTTCCAACTTGACCCATGATGATGCAGAATGTGAGCTATAGTTTTGGCCTTTCCAACATTTGATTATGGAAATTCTCAAACATTTAGAAATTGAAAGAAGTTTACAGTGAACACATTTGTACCCAACACCCAGATCCCACAATTACCATTTTGTTGTATTGTATTTGCTTTTTCACATATCTGTCTCTCCTTTCATCCCTCTATCCACACATTAATCCATTTCATTTTGGGGTGCATTTCATAGTAAGTTACAAATATTGGTATACTTTATCCCTAAATACTTCTGCATGTATATAACTAAGAGAGGCCCAATATATGTTTGCAGGGCTTGGTTGTTTTTGTTTTTCGTAAAATGTGCATATAGTGAAGTGCACATGTCTTTTTTTTTTATTCTTGTTTATTCTATCATAGTTGTTGCAACTATTCCCCCTTTGCCATCCTCTGTCCAGCCCCACACACACTCCCAAATCCATCCCAAGACCATTGTCCGTGTCCATGGGTCATTCATACACGATCTACATGTTCTTTGCCTAATCCTTTCCCCTTCTTTCCACCATATCCCCACCCTTTCCTCTGGAAGCTGTCAGCCTGTTTCCTGTTTCCATGTCTCTGATTCTGTTTTGCTTGTTAGTTTATTCTGTTCATTAGATTCCTCTTATTGGTGAGATTACATGGTATTTGTCTTTTGCTGCCGGGCTTATTTCACTTAGCACAATAGTCTCCAGGTCCATCCCTGCCATTGCAAAGGGTAGAAATTTCTTCTATCTTTGTGCTGCATGGTACTTCAAGTATAAATGTACCACAGTTTTTAAATCCATTCATCTGCTGATGGTCACTTAGGCTGTTTCCAGTGCTTGGCTGTGTAAATAATGCTGCTTTGAACATTGGGGTGCATGGGTTCTTTTGAGTTGATGTTTCAGGATTCTTAGGGTATAATCCCAGCAGTGGGATCACTGGGTCAAAAAGCAGTTCCATCTTTAGTTTTTTGAGGAAATTCCACGTTTTCAACAGTGGCCGCACTAGTATGCATTCCCACCAACAGGTGAGTAAGGCTCCCTTTTCTACACATCCTTGCCAGCACTTGTTTGTTGATTTGTTAATGATCCCCATTCTCACAAATGGGAGGTGGTATCTCATTGTTGTTTCAATTTTCATCTCTCTGATAGCTAGTGATGTTGAGCATTTTTTTCACATGCTTATGGGCTATCTGTATGTCTTCCTTGGAGAAGTGTTTATTCAGGTCCTTTGCCCATTTTTTAATTGGATTGTTTGTCTTCCTGGTGTTGAGTCATATAGGTTCTTTATATATTTTGGAGATTAAACCCTTGTCAGAGGCGCCATTGGCAAATATGTTCTCATGCAATGGGTTCCCTTTTCATTTTGATTCTGGTTTCTTTAGCTGTGCAGAAGTTTTTTAGTTTGATGTAGTCCCATTTGTTTATTTTTTTTCCTTTATTTCCCTTGCTCTAGGAGATATACTGGCAAAAATATTGCTTCATGGGATATCTGAAGTTTTACTGCCTAGGTTTCCCACTAAGACTCTCATGGTATCATGACTTATATTTAAGTCTTTTATCCTTTTTAAGTTTATTCTGGTGTATGGTATAAGATAGTGGTCTAATTTCATTTTTTGGTATGTACCTATCCAGTTCTCTCAATCCCATTTATGGAAAAGCCTATTTTTACTCCATTGTATACTCATGCCCCCTTTGTCAAATATTAATTGACCATAGACACTTGGGTTTATTTCTGGGCTCTCTATTCTGTTCCATTGATCCGTGTGTCTGTTCTTATGCCAGTACCAGACTCTTTGATTACAGGGCCTTGTGGTATAGTTTGATATCAGGCATGGTGATCCCTCCAACTTTGTTCTTCTTTCTCAAGAATGCTGTTGCTATTTGGGACCTTTTTTGGTTCCATATAAAATTTTGAAATATTTGTTTTTCATCTGTGAAATATGCCATTGGTATTTTGATAGGGGTTGTGTTGAATCTGTAGATTGCTTTGGGTAGTATGGACATTTTAATGATGTAAATTCTCCCAGTCCATTAACAGGGTATATGTTTTCAGTCGTTTGTGTCTTCCTCAATTTCTTTCTTCAGTGTTCTATAGTTTTCCAAGTACAGGTCTTTCGCCTCCTTGGTTAAGTTTATTCCTAGGTACTTTATTTTTTGTTGCTAAAGTAAATGGGATTTTTTTCTTAGTTTCTCCTTTTGATAGTTCATTGTTGGTGTACAAAAATGATATCAATTTTTGAATATTGACTTTGTATTCTGTCACTTTCTGAATTCGCATATTAGGCCAAGCAGTTTTTTGATAGAGACTATAGGGTTTTCTATGTACACTGTCATGTCATCTGTAAACAATGACAGTTTTAATTCTACCTTTCTAATTTGGATGCCTTAATTTCTTCTTCTTGCCTGATCACTGTGGCTAAGACCTCCAGTTTTGTGTTGAATAAGAGTGGTGAAAGCACACTCTTATTCCTGATTTGACGGGAAATGCTTTTAATTTTTGCCCATTGAGTATGGTGTTGGTGGTAGGTTTTTCCTATGTACCTTTCTTATGATGAGGTTTTCTCCTTCTATTCCCACTTTGCTGAATGTTTTTATCAAATGTTTTGTCTTCATCTATTGATACAATCATGTGATTTTTGTCTTTCATGTGATTTTTGTCTTTCATTTTGTTTATGTGATGTATCACATTTATTGATGTGAATATTGCACCATCTTTGCATCCCTAAAATATATCCCACTTAATCATGATGCATGATCTTTTCAATGTATTGTTGGATCTGGTTTGTTACTATTTTGTTGAGGATTTTAGAATCTATGTTCATCAGAGATGTTGGCCTATAATTTTCTTTCTTTGTTGTATCTTTACTTGGTTTTGGGATTAGGGTACTACTGGCCTCAAAAAAGAGTTTAGGAATCTCCCCTCTTCTTGAATTTTTTGGTATAGTTTTAGAAGGATAGTTGTTAGTTCTTCTTTGAATGTTTGGTAAAATTCACCTGTGAAGCCATCTGGGCCAGCATTTTTGTGTGCTGGGAATTTGTTGATTACTGCTTCAATTTCACTAGTTGTTATCCATCTGTTCAGGTAATCTGCTTCTTCCTAATTCGGTTTTGGAAGATTGTCTGTTTCTAGAAATGTGTCCACTATAGCCCCGTTGTCCAATTTCTTGGCTTATAACTATTCATAGTAAATTCTTGCAGTCCTTTACATTTCTGTGGTATCAGTTGTTACTTCTCCTCCTTCGTTTCTGCTTTTATTTATTTGGGTCCTCTTTTTTTCTTCATGAGTCTGGTTAAAGGTTTGTCAATTTTGTTTATCCTTTCAAGGAACCAGCTTCTGGATTCATTGGTCCTTTAAATTGTTTTTTTTTTTTTTAGTCTCTATGTCATTTAATTCTGCTCTGATCTTGGTTATTCCCTTCCTTCTGTTTTTTCTGGGCTTTGTTTGTTGTTTCTCTAGTTATTTTAGAAGTAAGATTAGTTGTTGATTTGATATTTTTATATTTTCTGTAAGTAGGCCTGTATCACTATGAACTTCCCTCTCAGGGTTGTCTTCACTGTGCCCCATAGATTTTGGACTGTTGTGTGTTCACTTTCATTTGTTTCCAGATACTTTTTTGATTTCTTCCTTGATTTCATTGTTACCTCATTCATTATTTAATAACATGCTATTCAGTCTCCATGTATTTGAATGATTTTGAGTTTTATCCTTGAGGTTGGTTTCTAGTTTCAAGCCCTTGTGATCAGAGAAGATGCTTGATGTCATTTCAATTTTCTTGATCTGTTAAGGCTTGTTTTGTGTCCTACCATGTGGTCTATCTTTGAGAATGATCCATGTGCATTTGAGAAGAATGTATATTTTGCTTCTTTGGGGAGAAATGTTCTATAAATATCATTAAGTCCATTTGATCTAGAGAGTCATAAATTCTGTCATAATTTTATTTTTTTGGAAGATCTAACCAATTTGACAGTGGGGTGTTAAAAATCCCCTATGATGACTGAATTGCCATCTTTCCAAAATCCTCCAATATTTTCTTCATATATCTAGGTGTACCTATATTGGGTTCATATATATTTTCAAGAGTTTTATCCTCTCGTTGGACTACTCTCTTAAGTATTATGCAGTGACCTTCTTTGTCTTTTGTTATGGCCTTTATTTTGAAGCCCATTTTGTCTGATGTAAGTATCGCTACCACAGCTTTTTTTCATGTCCATTTGCATGTAATATTTTTTTCCATCCCTTCACTTGCAGTCTGTATATATCTTTTCTTCTGAGCTAGGACTCTTATAAACAGCATATATGGTGGGTCATGTTTTCTTATCCACTCAGCTACCCTATGTTTGTTGATTGGAGCATTTGACCCATTTATATTTAAGGTTATTATTGATAGGTACTTATTCATTGCCACTTTTTCCTTTTGTATCCCTGTTCCTCTCCCCAACCTCTTTCTCCTTCTCCTTCTTCTTCTTCTTTTCATTTCTTGGAATATTTTATGCCAGTATCTTCTGGCTTGTAGTGCTTCTGTTGAGAAATCAGCTGATAGCCTTATCGGAACACCCTTGTATGTTACTAGCTGTTTAAAGGTTTCACCCTTGCTGCTTTTAAGATTCTCTCTTTGTCTTTAAATTTTGTCATTTTGATTGTAATGTGTCTTGGAGTGGGCCTCTTTAGATTCATCTTGATTGGGATACTCTGTGCTTCCTAGACTTGCATGACTTTTTCCCTCACCAAGTTAGGGAAGTTTTTTGTCATTATTTTTTCAAATAGATTTTCTATCCCTAGCTCCTTTTCTTCTCCTTCTGCTATCCCTATGATATGAATATTGTTACATTTTATGTTGTCCCAAAGCTCCCTTAAATTATCTTCATTCCTTTGAGTCTTTTTTATCTTGTTACTCTGACTTGGTATTTTTTCTACCTTGTCTCCCAACTCGTTGATTTGATCCTCTGCTTTGTCTAGCCTGCTTTTAATTCCTTCTAGTGTGTTCTTGATTTCCAACTTGTTCTTTTTTTTTTTTTAATTACTTTATTGTTATTCAATTACAGTTATTTGCATCCTTTCCCTCCCCTCCCCCCTCTCCCCACCTCCCCCAGCCTCCCACCTCCCCCTTAGCTCCCTCCATGTGTCCTCTACAGTGATTCCTGAAAACGCCTCTCCCCATTGTCCCCTCCCCACTCCCCCACTGCCATTGATAGACTGTTCTTAATTTCAATGTCTCCGTCCATGCCCTGCTTGCTTTCTGTCTCTGTTGTTCACGATCCAGTTAAAGGTGAGATCATATGGTA
>PVJI01025239.1:0-20780 GCA_004026765.1 Micronycteris hirsuta | reverse complement strand
TCAGCACAAGAGAAGGCACCCATGCCTCAGCCATCGGGGAGGGCACGTCGGAGCTGCGGGGAGACGCCGCTCCGTGCCCGCCGGGCGTGCGACCTGAGGACAGACGAGGACAAGTGTCGATGGGACACGGAGGCTTCGGGCCCCTCGTCCCCGCGTCGCCGAGTGACGACGGTGCCGCCGCTTTGGGAGTCGGTGCAGACGGAGGGGACTTGGCGTCCGGACCTCAGACGAGCGGCCGTCCCGCAGTCCTTGGACGCCCACCCTGCCCGGCCACCGTCCTTTGTGTGGAGTTGCGTTCCCAGGTACAGCCCTACTTGTAATTAGTTTGGAAATGGTGAGATACCTTATTACTCTTGTTTTTTTTAAATTTCGCTGCTAATTACTAACTGCAGTTTTAAAGACAGAAGGACAGAAGTTGGGCGTCACTACACGTCTGACTCGTGAGCACAGATGCTGTCCCCTGGTCACTAGCCTGGTGGCGGGGCTACGCCCGCGTGTGGATCGTACCTTCTCTCCCCTTCTCAACAAGGGCACCGGCCTCCCCCGGGGCCCACGGCAAAAGCAGACCCGGCCCGGGTCAAGCAGGGCATGGTCAGGGCCTCCGGATTTCCAGTGTGTGAGCCCACCACCCCTCCCCAGCCTTTCAGCGGGGGCATCTCCTTGGGCTGCTGCCACCGGATGGAATG
Organism: Micronycteris hirsuta; assembly: GCA_004026765.1. Taxonomy (NCBI): domain Eukaryota; kingdom Metazoa; phylum Chordata; class Mammalia; order Chiroptera; family Phyllostomidae; genus Micronycteris; species Micronycteris hirsuta. The sequence continues at coordinate 20,094 of PVJI01025239.1, read as the reverse complement.
TCCACTGTTGTCCAGTCCAGACTGTGCACCTGGGAAACGGAGGCCAGGGGGGCCCGAGGGTGGATGCCATGGGGAACTGGCTGAGGCAGGAGGAGGATCTGTCTGTCCATCTACCCATCATCCATCCACCCACCCACCCTATGTTATAAAGGGCTACTGTGTCCCAGACACTGGGCACGTCCATCCGCAAGTATCCACTTCTGTTCACACAACATAGGTGCCGCTCCCACGACCATTTTATGGGCGTGGACACTGAGGCCCAGAGAGGTTGAGTGACTTGCTCAGGGTCACACAGCGAGGATCTGGGGCAGGAGGGGATTTGGGTCCCCTCCTTACTGGGCAGCTTTCTCTTGTACGAAGGCGCACAGTGACCCCTCCCAGAGGGATCAAGGAGAGGTGGTCTGGCTGCCCCCGGGGTGGGGGCCTGGGGGCCTCCGCACTCCGCCACCGCAGCCCTGGGCAGGCGGGGGCTGCCTGCCAGCATTCCTGAGCCGCGACCCCACCATTCCGCACGCAGGCCTGTGGGGTGGGGCGTCCTGTGAGTGGGACGCAAGGCGCCCCCCCACGTGGAGCATGGACGCCGGGAGCTGTGACACCCTCCAGAGCTCAAGGCGAAGAAATTTGTCAACATGCAGCTTCTTTCTCCAAAACAAGACTTCCTCTAAATGACATTTGCAGCTGAAGGCGAAGCTGCAGTTTTCGGATCTGAAATCTGTGATCGTTTGGAAGCCACTTCCATGTGGCCTCGCCCTGTGTTTTATGAAAGAAAGTAAAAATTGCTACACATTTCCGCGTATTTCCGCTCGGGATATAAATAACTGCGCTCGGTGGAGGCTGCCAGCCGGCACAGACAGGCAGCTGCCAGCGAGGCCGGGGACAGTGGCAGAGGCCCGCCCCTCCTTCGGGACCAGCTTTACAGCTTGGCAGACATGTCTTTGGGGGATGCAGCGGCCGGGGCGGGGCCCGCGGGGGCCCGCAGGCCCAGGGAGGCTGCCAGCCTGCACAGTGGAACCGCGCCTCTTGCGGGCTAACTGGCTGGGCCTGCCCGGTTGAGGAGCCGCGGAGTGGACGGGGCGCTCCCTCCTGCACGCAGGCCCGGCCGGGCTCCCGGCAGCTCTGTGCTCCGGGAGACGGTTCCTTCCACGGAACTGAAGCCAGCGAGGCCGCCCGGCCCAGTCGGCTTCTTCCTCCCCTCGCCGGACCCGAGATCGCCGTCCTGTGTCCTGGCTGCCATCCCTCTCAAGGACATTCATGGGTCATTGGTCCGCAGTCCTTCTCCAACATGGCCGGCCCCTCTGTCCACCTGCCGCTGACCCAGGGCGGAGCCGCGGGCGCCTCTCTGGAGCGGGAAGGCAGTCGGTGGCCTGGGGATTGTGGGTAATTCGGTGGCAGTGGGCGGAGACAGTGGAGTCCTGTCACTCTGGACAGGGCCTGGGCCCAAACCTGTCCTGGCCCCTCCAGCCCCAAGACCAGGGACGGCGCGGGGCCACGTGAGCCCCCCACTGTCCCTGTCTCTGCCCTTACGGAACTGCCTCTGCTTTCCTGCGAGTGACACACCATGCGTCCGGGGCCACCGGGAACCGTTTCCCGGGTCTGTCCCCTGGGAACAGGTCCAGCCAGCGCCGCACATGTGGGGTCTCCTGCCCCCCTGCCCCTCTCCGAGCCCCTCAGGGCTGGCCACCTCCTTCCGTGGGTCCCCAGAGTGTGGCCCCTCCCCTTGGACCCTCGGCCTCCCTCAGCACATCCCCGGGACTTGGCCTTCGCAACGAGATCATCCGCTGGCGGCTGGGGGTCGAGTCCCCTCCTCATGTGTGGCTGGCAGGACGGCACAGCTCCCCCCGTGGGGTCAGCGACGGGCCCCCAGACCTTGGGGGGGTGACTCCGGCCCAGACAGAGAAGCGTAAACAGAATACAGCAGGGCGTTACATGACATTTAAAACTAGCAAGTAAATTGATGGCATTCATGTCACATATTTAGGGAGAACATAGGAGGAGGATTCATAAAGGATTTGATAACATTTTAAGCTCGCTCCCTGATGAAACATCAATTTGCAGGATCAACATGGAGGAAACCCCTTTGACTGGGCAGAGGGTGACCGCCAGCTCCTGCAGGTGCCACGTGAGAGGCGCCCGCCGGTCCGCCCGGCTGGCCCCGGAGGACACTTTCCGAGCCCTCCTCACGCGCGGCGGACGGCTCCGCACCTTCCTCCTTCCATCTTCCTCGCTTGAGAGCCGAGTCCACTGTCCTTTCCTTCCCCCCGGGCGGCCCGGCCTCGGGACCCCCACGCAGCCCCGTCAGGAGCGGACGGCCCGCGGCGACAGCGGCACCCCGCTGGGCGCCCACAGTGGGGAGCTCCGGGCTGCGTGTCTGCCTGCCCGTGGGAGGGGCAGTTCTCTGTGTCGACCTGACCGGGCCCCAGCGCCCATCTCGGGGTGAACCTCCTTTCTGGGCGTGTCTGTGTTCGGGGCGAGGCGGCATTTAAACAGAAGACTGAGTAAAGCCGAGGACCTGGCATGTGGGGCCTCCTGCCGTCCGCCCGGGCCTGAGTGGGTCGCGTGGCTGAGTGAGGGACACGCCGCCGTCTGCGCCGTCTCTGAGCTGGGGCTCAGATGGGCTGGGCCGACCGCACCGGCTCCCGGGGGCCTGCAGCGCGGGCAGCCAACCCTGCCGTCTCCGCCGACACCTCACCAGCCTGTCGACCGTCAGCGCCTCGGTCCTCCCCTTCCGTTCACTCCGCAGCCCGTCCTCCGCGCCCCTCTGGGAACGTGCCCCAGGTCTCATGGCCACCGCTTCCCGGAGTGAGCGCCCGCCTCTACCTGCTGCCCCGACACGGGGCCGCGTCTTGCTCAGGGCACCGGACCTGCGCTCGGCCGTGGCAGCCGAGGGCTCCCGAGGCCCCGGCAAGAGCTGGAGGTGGGCGCCCCTGGGTCTGCGAGCTCGGCGCCGATGCCCCGGCCCCGCTGCTGATCCGGCGGGAATGCCCATTCCCGGCTCCCCCGGCCGGCCTCCTGGTCTCCAGCGGGAGGACCGTGAGCACGTCGCCCCTGTCCCGGGAAACACCTGCCTCCCCGTGGCTTTCTCATTAAAATGTTTTCTTCTTGCTTTTGTTTTGAAGCCCAGGGTTAAACACACAAATTAAACACGTTTGTTGACACTTAGCATAAAAGCCCTCAACTGTGGAGCCGAAAGAGGCCTTGTGGGTTAATTGAGCACAGGTTCCTGCAACCGGCTCCGCGGGGAGCAAGTCTGCGCCCTCGGCCGCGGCGAGCCTGGCGCTGGGGAGGGCGCTCGCCCGTCAGCGGCGAGGAATGACTTATTCTCTGTGCGCTGGCACTCGGTTCTCTGGCCACAGCCTGGAAGGACATCACCGGACAGTGGATGTGGTACGTCCTCCGTGGGGAAGCGTGTCCGTGGACCAGCTGGTTGAAGGCGGAGGGCCCTCGGCTTGCGCAAACGGGACATCTGTCCTCACGGGTTTTGCCTTGAAATGCCTCTGGACAGCCGGCTCCCCGAGGCACCGGGTCCCTCCACCAGCCGCCTGCGTTGCCTCCCGCAGGCCTCCTCAGACGGGGGCCTGGGAGAGGAAGCACGGCGGAGGCGAGAGGGCGGTGTGGCCAGGAGACAGGTGGTGTCGATGACCCCAGGGAAAGGTCTCCCAGGACCCGCGCTCCCTGTGCCCTCACTTCCCAGCTCCCCCCAAAAGTGACGGCCTCTGTCCCCCACTCTGTCATCTGGGCCACACTGGTGACCTGCTCTGGCCGGCAGACTAGTGCGGTGACAGGCGCCGGTTCCAAGGACAGGCCTGCTGTCCCTGGTCCTGCCGAGGCTGCCGGAGGAAGACACAGCAGATAGGGCGTCCAGCCGTCCTGGTCAAGGCCATCCTGGAGCGGCCACTGCCAGCCAACCCCCAACATGGAGGTGGCCCAGCGAAGGCCGCAGGACTGTGGGTCCCAACCCCCAGTGACCATGGAGGCTGAGACCCGATGCGTGGCCGACCTGACTCCCGTGTGCCCGTGTGTTGTTCGGAGCTGCCAAGCGAGGGGCGTCTGTGACAGGCCACGGCCCCCGGCACGCCCACCGCTGGGCGTGGCTCGCAGGGGGGCACCGGGTGGGGCGGGTAGCAGAAAGTTCCCCAGGAGGGAGAAAGGAAGAGAGAGGAGGGAAAGGGGTGGCGTGGGCCCGAGGGGCAGACCTGCCGGGCCCAGAGGCGACGGGAAACCTCTGGTGCCTGGGAACCAGCAAGATTCCTTCCACGAGCTTGCCGGGGGGACGGGGCGGGGCGGGGAAGCTGGAAATTTAGAAGAAATGTGGGCTCTTCAGAACAGTTTTATTGAAAAGGCCATCACGGTACAGAAGCTGTTTTTCCCTGCGCTGTGATTAGTTCAGGTGAAGTGCCGGGAGCCAGCGAACACTGCAGATGCCCTGCCGGGGGCGGGAGGAGGGGGGCGGTCACCGCGAAACCCGGCCACCTTGAAATTGCAGCTGGTGTCGAACAGGCTCTTCCAGGGGCCACCCGGGCGCAGCTGCAGCGCGTCACACTGTGTCCCGTTTCAGTGAATTGTACTTCCGGTCGCCAAGGCGCTTTCCTGTCTCCTGCTCAGACCGCCGCCTGGCGGGGCCCGGGCCAGGCGCACCGTGGTGGAGGCGTGGGTGCTGGCGGCTCCCGGGAAGGAGTCAGGACGAAACGCAGCTGTGACGAGGGTGCGTGTGGCTTGGGGGCCTGTCCCCGGCCCCGCACTGCAGTTCAAGGTGTCCCTGGTTGGGGGGGGGCAGTCAGGCGGCTCTCTGCCCTGGGACCCCAAGTGCCCGAGGCCGCAGCCTGTGTGTGCACACGTGTGTGGTGGGCACGCGCGTGTTGCTGTGTCCCAGTGGGTGCATGCATGCACGTGTGAATCATGTTCACACACATGCATGTGTATATGAGCACGTGAGCTCACAGGTGCATTGTGCATTGGCACACATGTGTACATGCATCTGAATTTAAGCACACGCGTGTTCATACGGCAGCACACACATGCATGTGTGCGCGCACGTGTGTGACCCGTCACTGTGTGTGTCTTGCCGCCCATGCTGGGGTCCACCAGGAGCCCCGGTCCTGTCTGGGGCTGGTCAAGAGTCCCGAACAGGTGGCCCTCTCCCTGGTTGTGGGGCCTCTTCCCCCTCCCAGGCCCCACCACCTTCTGGTCCCAGCCGTGCGCAGCTGCAGGACCCCGAGGTCCCCCAGCTCCACGCAGCCACCTCTTCCCTGGCCTGGGGGCGTCTCGACCCTCCAGGGTACGAGGGCCCAGGTTCTCGACCCGGGCGGCAGCACGGGTGGGGGAGGGGAGCGCAGGGCTGCGCCCAGAGTGGCCACGGGAAGCAGGGTCTGCCCAGAGCAGGGCACGTGTCTCTCCTCTGCTGTCCCCGAGGGGCCGCCTCAAGTCTCTCAGGCCACAGGAGCGTCCGGTTCAAAGGAGACCATCATAGATGGAGCCGGGAGGAGGACGCTCAGTCCCCTCAGGAAAAACCAAAAGTCTTCCGGGGACATAGGGTGACCTGGGGACCTGTCCACGAGGACTGGTGGAGCGCGAGGAGCAGGTTCAGACCGGTTCCGGTGCAGAGCTGGGGCCTCACCCTCGGGCGTGGTGACGTCTCGCTGCTTGGGGACGTTGTCATGGACTCACGTAAATCCACCCTCTGCCCTTGGCCTTCAGGACGGGGAGCAAGATGGGCGTGCCCGCACCTGCGCGCTGGGGTCTCCTCCAAACCACGACGGGAGGGCGGCCGAGCCGCCTGGGAAAGGTGGCATGGCAGCGAGCGGCTCCTCCTCTCCACCCAGGGTGCCTGTGGGCACTCGGCCTCCCCTGTCCACGCCCGCTGGGCCCGAGCCAGCGGGAGGACCAGCCAGCACGGCAGGGAGGGTGGCGGACGGCCACGGCGTGGCCCACCCTGGCTGAGCATCCGTCTGCACCAGGCCGGCCCCGGAGCCCTGGACCCCCAGGCACGGGGCTCAGGGTCTTGAGAACCACACTCTCTCCTGGGCGCTCGGCCGGTGTGAGCCAAGTTTCTCTGAAAACGGAGGGGGACGTTTTTGATGTTACATCTGAGAAATCTTTCCAGAGTCAAAGCCACGTATTGGTTTTATCATTTTTTGCTCCTTTTCTTTCTCTATTTCATTGATTTCTTCTCTGATCTTCGTCCTGTCCTGCTGTGTCCTTTTAATTCAACATGCGTGTCTCTCTTCTTACTTTTCTTTTTAAAAAGATTTTATTTATTTATTTTTAGACAGAGGGGAGGGGAGGGAGAAAAAGAGAGAAACACCAATGTGTGGTTGCCTCTCACACGCCCCCTACTGGGGACCTGGCCTGCAACCCAGGCATGTGCCCTGACCAGGAATTGAACCAGCAACCCTTTGGTTCCCAGGCTGGCCCTCAATCCACTGAGCCACACCAGCTGGGCCTTTTCCTACTTTCTTAAGGTAAGAGCCAAAGTCACGGATTTGCAGGGCTTTGTGAGCCTTTAGTGCTATGAGTGTTCCTCTTTGGGAAACTCTAGTTCCACCCCATGAAGTTTGAAATATTGTATTTTTATTTTCATTCGTGGAAAATACTCTTCTTTGATTCCTGGGTTATTTAGAAGCATGTCGCTTAGTTTCCAAACATGTGAGGATTTCCCAAATAACCTTCAGCTGCTGGTCTCGAATGGCACCCCACTCTGGTTGCGGAGCTTCCTGGGTGTGACTGAGGGGCGTGGGGCACTCTGGGGCTTGTGCCACGGCCGACTGTTCTGAGAGGCGTCTCAGGCGTGGGGATGAGGGGGCGGCGGCTCGGGAGCCTGGACCGGGACGGCCAGAGGTCATGTGTACCTGGAACGGACCCGCTCTCATGGCGGGCCGACAGGGTCCTGGCCCTCGCCGCTCCCCGAGGCCTGACGGGTGCACAGGACGTAGGGTGAGAGCTGGGCCTGGCCGAGACCAGCTGTCGGCACCAGGTCAGCCCAGCGAACGGCCACACAAAGGGACCATGTATTCCGGACCCCGGGAACGGCAGTGTGGCTGCTGGGGGCTTCCGGGACAGCTTCCCCCGAGTGCCTCCCTGGGCAGTGGGCAGTGGGCAGTGGGGGGAATGAATCACCAGGTTGTGTGTGGGGGGGGATAAGGAAGGAAGTGCCTGTCGACCCAGCTCGCCGCAGTCTGAGGAGGACACGGGAGACAGACACAGGGCCTCACAGGGCAGCCACCCCCAGGTCCGAACCCCAGAGCCCCGCCTGGGGGATTCATTGCCCTGGCGATGAGCAAGGTTGCTGAGCTGGTGAGCTGGCTGACCTCAGAGCCGGACTCCGGGCCCCGCAGATGAGTCTGGGAGAGCGACCTGCCCTGGGCGGGAGTGCAGACTGGTGCTGCGCCCCAGCGGCGGCTTCGGCAATGCAGGGGAACGCAGGGCGTCTGCTCCCTTGGGCCCCAGGTCTCCAGCCAGCTGAGGGCCGCTTGTAACTAATGAGAACTGGGCACGAAGCCCGTCGGCGTCTCTGGGCCACGGGGCCAGCGGGAGGCCCTGCAGGGCCGATTGGGATTTATCCTCACAGTGTCACACTCTCCGTGACGCGACTGTGTCACCGAGGCCAGGGCCAGGGCAGGCGTCCATTTGCTGATGGCGACAATGCCATTTACACGGTGGCTCCCTTTCCCCTCGTCTTGGCCAGATGCCACCTGCAGCTCAGCCTCTTCTGAGAAACCACACCATGCAAAGCTCGAGGGGCAGCGTGCGGCTATCACGGGGACTCTGCCACCCGTCCCAGTAGGTCGCACTCTGCGGCGGGAGTTTGATTTCCCAGGAGGGAGACGGGTCCCCTAATGCTGCACACTGGCCCCTTCAGACGCCCCGGGGCTGGGACGGGTGCGCAGGAGCTGGGGCCCCCCAGCACCCATTCAGGCCTCTCCGTGTGCAGGGCCAGGAGGGCAGGGCGCTCCCGTTTCTGTGTCCTGGGAGCCCAGGGGCCCTTGGCGGGGGCAGCCGGGTCCCTGACCAACCGCCTTCGGTCTGTTTTGCGTGGAGTTGGGGGGATGGAGAAGCAGTGTAAACCGTGCGAAGTGAAATAGCAGAAGTGCATCGATGGGGACAGATGGTCCCCGAAGCAGGGCCTCTGGCGGCCACACATGGAAACTCTGCCCGCTCGTCCCGTCCACGCGCTGCACGGTTGTGGGCACGGGGACCCGTGCTGATGACGGGGAGCAGCCTTGGTGCATCCCGAAAGTTGCCCCAGCTCCCCGGGAGGGAGGACCACGTAGGAATGGCCACCGGGAAGGCCCAGCAGTGCTGACGATTCCCCGAAGGGCGGAGCACGTCACTTCCTGGCCAGCGGGGGGCTTCGGAGGGTGGAAGGAGGCCCGTTGGTTACCCCAGAGTCCCAGGCGCACACGGATGGGGCCCCTCATCCATGGAGCGTCTCTCGTGCCCCCCACCCCGCAGCAGGCCAAGCCCGCGGGACCCAGGGTCACCTCCCCTTGAGCCCCGGGTAGGGTCACTCACCTGCCTTTAAGGGACAGGCCTGGAGTGGGGATGGTGGCTCGGCCCTGGAGCCCCGGACAAAGAGGAGCCGCTGCAGAGGGAGGGGGCGGCCGGCCCGGTCCTGCCCCCTGCCTCACCCCTTTCCTCGGGCTGCCTGCCCGGCCCCCGCAGGTGCTGGCCACAGGCCTCCTGTCCTGTCGGCTCCTTCCAAGGACCTCGCCGGCTGAGACCCGTAACCGTGCAGATGCTCCCAGCCCCGTCTCCCACGGAGTCTGGAGAACCTCAGCGTTTCCTTAGGTGGTTGACGTGTGTGTTGAAAAGGGGGCCTAGTTCTACCCCGATCAGCGGTCACCCTTCTCCACAGACAGACACGGACTCAGTCACCACCCGTGATGAGTGGGGCGGACGTCTGCAGTGGGCGTGGGTGGCGCCAGGCTGGCTGCCAACGGGGACCCCCTGGGCCGCTCCCGCCCTCCTGCACCGTGGCTGTGGGCTCCCCAGCGACCCAGGACCACAGGCCCCCGTCCTGGGACCCCCCGAGGCACAGAGAGGACAGGCCCCTGGACTGGCCTCCAGGGCGAGCTGGCCAGGGGAGCTTTCGCCCCCCTCCCCAGGCCTCCTGGAGGCAGGACCTGGGAGCATCACTGGTCTCCCCCAGTGACCCCGGTCTCCCCGCGCCTCCTCGGTGGCACCCGCCCTGCCTGAGCCTGTGCGGGGGGCGAGGACCCTCTTCTTCCGCGTTCATTAACTGGGAGCTCCCCTGAGGTGGAGGGTGGTGAGGAACGGGACCCCATGCCTGTCCACACAGCACCCCCGGGGCGTCTGGTCGGACACAGCACCTGCCTTTGTTGCCCCGGCCCTGGCTGGGGTCCCGAGGGCCCCCGGGGACGAGGGGGGGGTGGGTTCTGCTGCAGCAGAGGGGTCGGTGAGGGGAGGGGCCGCCGACTTCCCGTTCTGGTGTTTTAGCAGCAGACGCCTTAACTGGAGGGAAGGGGACTGAACAGCAGTGCTTTTGGTAAGACAGTGGAAAACCCAGAATGTCTTGTCCTGAGTTAGGGGGTGGGGGGCACTGGGCTGGGCCACAGCACTGTCCCCCCCCCCCCGCCCCCCCCAGACCCTGGAAGGCATTAGCATCTCAAAGCCATCCCTCTGGCTTTTCAAAAGGGCCTCCTGCCCACCTGTGTGGGCTCATTCTTTTGTTGCCTTCTTCTGCCCAGAAATCAATTTCCCCTTTGATGTGCTCGCTAATGAGCCTCCCTCCTGAAAGCCAAGTTATTAAAATCTGCTTTCGTGGGTGGAGGGGGGAGATGAGAGACTGCACCTGCCCGTCTGTCCTGTCCCCCAGGTGGGGCTCTGGGGACCCTGCGGGAGGGAGGGAGTGTCCCGGGATGGACCGGCGGGGTTGCTCCCACAGAGGGGTTGTGGTGAGGGAGGTGGGAGACCCCAGAGCCTGATGGTGGGGGGCCAGGCGGAGGTCTCGAATGCTCTGGCTGGTCCCTGGGAAGGGCACCTGGGTCTGGCGGCGCTGAGGGCAGATGTTCCTGCTTCCGGTGAGACCCCAGGTGCCTTCTCCTCGGGAGTCTGCCTCCTGGTGCCCGACCTTGGGCTCCGGAGCGGGGGCTGGGAGGACGGCCTTGCATGGGGTCCCCTGGAGCCCTGGGCCACGGGTCCAGCCCTGGGCCCGTCCAGCGCTCTGCCACCCCTGCAAGTCCCCTCATCCCGGCGGAGCCTCGGCAGGGCCCCTGAGACCCTCGGGCCCAGCACGTCTGCTCCCTCAGGCCTGGGGGGGGCTCTGACCTGGCCCTCCACATCGAGGGAGAGGCACAGGAGGGGCCGTCACGCAGGTCACGGATGGCTGCGCTCCCGCTGTGTACCTGTGTGTGTTTGTGTGCATGTGTGTGTGCGCGTGTGTGTGCATGCGTGTGTGCGTGCATGTGTGCGCGTGTCCTCGTCCCTGTGCAAGGGAGGGACCAGGGAGGGCGTCTGCTCGGAAGAGAGAAGCAACAGCACGCAGGAGGTGGCCCCTGCCCCGGAGTCCGCGCCGGCCTCGCTGTGACTCGCGCTGCGACAAACGGCCCCAGGGCGGCGCGGTGGCAGGAAGGCCAGGGCTCTGAGCGAGGGGCCAGGGTGTCCTGGGCGGGCACCCGCTGTCTCCTCAGCGCCCCCCACCAGACCGCCCCGGAGCCCCAGCGCCTTCCCCCGGACCCCGCGGGGGCGGAGCCCCCCCACCTGGCCACCGGCGCTTCTGGACGCACGGCCATCTTTGCGCAGGAGCACGGAAAACTTCATTATTTCCGTGATGAAAGGAGATTGATTCTTTGCGGCTTCCAGAGACGCCCCTAATTGAGTTTGCTGGCCCTGTGCTTCCAGCAGATGCCCACTTGGAAACTGTGCCCAGCTTTAGCTGCTCTTCCTCTTTCTGGCGGGAGAAGAGCAGGCGGCTGGTTTTAATCGGATCTTAGAGGAGCAGCGCGGACCTCGTCCCCACCGCCCCGCCCGGCCCACACCGACCCGACACCCCATCCCCGGGCCGGCAGGCCCACTGGCCGTCCCATCAAAGGCGGGTGACCCGCTTTTGCCGCCATCCCCAAGGCTGCTAAGGGGTCAAAAGCACTCCAGGTCCTGAGGACCCACCCAGGCAGGGAACGCACAGCAGGTACGGGGGCTCTCGTGCTGGCTGGGAAGGGGCGGTTACCCCCCCGCCGTCTGGTCCTCGCCCAGGTATGGGGGGTGCGGGGCCCCCCAGGGAGAGTGTGGCCGGGAGCACGCTGTCTGTGGGCTCCTGACCACCAGCCGGCGTCCGCTCTGAGGGCAGAACACCGACCGCTGACGTCCGCAACGAGCCCCGGCAACCTGCACGAGTCACCTTTCCGATGGCAGCTGGACAAACGTCACCTCCAGAGGAGTCCGCAGAAATGTCCTTCCCTGAACTCACATCGAATGTCCTCCCGAGGCGGATTCGAAACGGCTTCGGGGAAACCGTCTGGATCGCACAGGCAGAGAAGGGGCAGCAGACGCTGGCGGGAACGGACACCGGGAACCAACTCTCTCCGGGGACCAGGGTCCGGGACGCGCTGCGGAGCCGGTGACCTCGGCGCTCAGACCCCCGTGCGAGGAGCCCGCACAAGGCGCTGCGCGAGGCGATCGGCCCTCTAAGGAGACAACTTGGGGAAGGTTTTCCTCCTCTTTCTGAAACTTGGATGCTCTAGGCTGCTGAGAGCCATGGGTTGGGGGCAGGCGCTGGGAGAAAAATGCATTTAAATCACGAAAACTGAGGAGCTCCGGTGACCAAGGTGTTTCGACAGCGTCCACCCAGGGCTCGCCCTCCTGTTGCCCCGTCGGTGACCGTGGCCCCTCGGTTCGCGGCTCCGCGGAAGGCGAGGCCTCCGTGCTCCGTCCGCCGGATGGCGTCCTGGGCAGCAGCTCCGAAGGGCAGGAAAGGGCGAGCGGGACTTTTCGGAGCCGAATGAGAAATCTCAGAGCTGGAAAAGCACGGCGATGCTGGAAATCCAAAAGCCCGGGCCTGCCTGTCTTGTCATTTGGAGAGGGGATGTGGCCCCAAATGGCAGGTCTGGGTGGGGGCTCCCCAAGACCCTGGGAGCACGAGGAGCCCAGGACCCCGAGGCCACAGAGAGTGTCCCCAGTGCTGGCCTGTGGGGCCGGTGATGCTTCTCAGCCTCTGGAACTATAGGCCTTAGGAGCTTCGGGAAACAGTCCGCCAGCCGCACCGCCGCGACGCCAGCGAGGCAGGCGCACACCGACAGGCACCGGCCACGTGTCCACGGTTTCTACCCAAACCACGTGGGGCACGAGAACCATTTTCCGGCCTCCAGACAGGCTTCCTCCCTGCCTCCCCCACACCCGGGGTCCGCAGCGACGGCCCTCGGCGAGGCCCTGGGAACCCTGGGTGCTGCGGGACGGGCTGACCCCAGCGGGCAGCTCCGGCGCAGGCCTGGGTTTAAGGGCCAGAGGCTGTTCCTCCCTTGTCTTGGCCTCTGGCCGGGGCAGGCCTGCCGGTGCGTCTGTTTATACCAGAATCACCACCTGCTCCTGAAAATGGGCTCCCCCCACCCCCCCCAATCTAGAAACCGACTGCAGGTCCCTCTGCCTTTCAGGTTCTTCCTCAGACGTGTTCTCTTCACTGGTGTTTTGTGAGGCTCTGCGCGCCGTTTCTGGTTTCTGCGGGGAGGGGCGGGCGCCGCGGGCCCCCCAGGGCTGCAGCCTCTGCTGCACCGGTGACACCGGTTCAAACCTCGGTGCGCCGCGTCGCGGCCCGCTGCCTGAGCCTGCCCTCTGTGCGGACTTGGTGTCGAAGCCGTTTTGGGTTTCCAGAAGAGCGTTCGAGAGGCGGCAGCGAGCTCCCGGGAGCTCCCCACGACCCGTTAGCTTCTCGCCCGACCGTGGGGCTTTTGCCGAAGCTGAGAACGTCGCCGTGGGCGCTTTCCCGTGAACCAAATGGCGGGCTCCATCTGGGCCTCACCAGCGGGGCCCACGAGGACCCGTTGGCTCAGATCACGGAACTGCCTGCAAAGTAGTCAGCTGTACGGCATGTTGATTTAAAAGGGCGATTAGGAAGTAAATGGAACAAACTGCACTAACAAGCAAAACAGAGACAGACTCGCAGATAGAGAGCAGGCGGACGGCTGGGGCTGGGGGCGGGGGAGGGGTGGGGGCGGAGGGATGGAGCAGGAAAGAAAGAAGGACACATGGACCCGGACAGCCGTGTGGAGGTGGCGAGGGAGGGGCGGGGGGGTGGGAGACGTATGAAGGGGATAAATGGTAATGGAAAACATGCAATGAAAAATTCAAAAAAGTAATTGGAAAAAGAAATCCTGATGGCTTAATAACAATAAATATTTTATGCATCAAAATTTCAAAGGCACACCACTAGGTATACCAGCACCCAGAGGACATTTTCAAGCTTTACGTACATTTCCTGGAAAATAAGAATATTTAAAAATAAATAAACCATTGCATCTCAAGATTTAAAGAAAAGAAAGGAAAAAATCAATGAAGAAAAGGACAGAACCCAGTGAACGGGAGGCCACGCCCCCTGTAACGACAGCGGGGGAAGCAACCCCGAGCCGTGTGAGGGAGGGTCAGCCAGCACACCGGCCCGAGGGCCGCGGGAGCGGTTTCAGCGGCGCCGGCCGGGATCCCTGCCTGACCTGCGTGGCTGCCGCTGCTCGGCCCCCAGAGCTGAGGGTCAGGGCTGATGAGACTGCCCTAGCCCCCTGCCCCCCATCCCGGGTGGTGGCCTCTGGCCAGTGGTCTCGAGCCACGGATGGGTGACTGTGTCAGCCATGAGGTGTCCCTGACGGCGGGCCAGCCCTACCTCGGTGACACGGACGAGGGGCAGGCTCTCTGCACACGCCACGGGGGCTCTGTCGACTCGCATGCTTACCGGCCGGGGAACAGACCATGGGACCCGTTTTCTCGTCCCGCCCACGTCGCCACCACGGGTGCCCCGTGAGGAGACACACTTCTTTTCTCGGTACTGGCTGAGGTCTCCTGACGTCCCCGTGTCGTGACGGCGGAGCCGACCCTGCGTGCGCGGAGACAACCTGGTGGAATCTCGTTCTGAAGGAGATCCCTCCCCTGCCCCCCACCCCCGCCACCCCATGAAGCACGGCCAGAGTGGCAGCTTCGCACTGTCCCCCGAGCGTCAGACTCACGGGCCACGGGGGCACTGGTCTGCGCCTCTCCCGCGCTCACCCAAAAGGGGTCTGGACCGGTGGTCCCGTTCGCTGAGCGGTCACCCTGGGAAGGGGACGGACGGAACCGCCGAGGCCTCGGTGCCCGGTCAGGGCAGGACGGCGGTGGTTCGAGGTCAGCGTTTCAGGCAAAACCCAGCCCCTCTCAGAGCTCAAGTTCGCTCACATGCACCTTCTCCTGCCTTTTAATCTTCACCCAAGGACGTGTCGACTGACTTCAGGGTGAGAGGAAGCGGGGGGAGAGAGAAAGAAACACGATGTGAGAGAAGCATTTGCCTTCTGCACACACCCTGACTGGGGATCGAACCCGCAACCTGTAGGTGTACGCGCGCACACGCACACGGGCACACGGGCACACGGGCACACGGGCACATACATGCACAGGTGTGCAGGCACACACAGGGCACATGGGCACGGGCCACGCTGTCCCCATCACTCCCAAACCGACTGCTTTGCACAGGAAACGCGTTTCCGCGGGGGCAGGGCTGTGGGGGGCAGATCACAGCCACGTTCCCCGGCCAGTCGCGGCTTCACTGGCGGCTGGGTACTTTCTGGATGACCTGCAAGGGCCGAAGGGCAGTGGAGCCGGGTCAGCAGGGACCCCGAGGAGACGTTAGGACTCGAGGGAGGAGCCTTTGCTTTACGGGTCGGGGTTGGGCCTGCCCCGGGGCTGCTCCCGGGCCTCATCGCAGCTCAGCCCCGCGCTCGCTCTGGGCCGGTGGCTTCACGCCCACGGGCGGACGTGAAGGGCTGACAGAGGGATAAGATCATCTCCCGCCCCCGCTAGGGGGACACGTGCCTGTGCAGGTACGTCCCATGGGCCGCAAAGCGCGGTGTGGCGGGCGCAGGACTGCGGGCTGTGCCGCAGGCGGGTGCCTGTCCACCGGGGCCAAGGCGGCAGGTGCCCTCTGCTCGCTGCTGGGCCTGGGAGCCCTGGGGCCGGAGGCCACGGGGTCAAAGGGAAGCAGCCCTTCGGGTCCGAACGGTCACCGGGGGAGCAGAGGCGGCATCTGAAGGACGAGGCCAGACTTTGGGCCGTTTCCCTCTTGGTTGCTCGTCAGCAGAACCTGCGCAGCCCCAGAGCCGGGCCGCCCCCCTGGCCGCACAGGAGCGCGGTGGAGACAGCGCAGCGGGCCCGCACCGCGTCCTTTCCGGATCGCTGGCTTCCTCATCTCCCGCGCTAACAGCCTGGCGCCGCCGAGTCGGGTTCAATGCATCACGGTTTAATCAGATGTGGCAGCTGTCGGGCGCCCGGGCCCGGGGACAGCTTGCAACCCAACCAAAATGATGCGATCCATCCAAGATATCTTCCCGCTGTCAGTGGTCACGGGCCGAGCCCGCCTCCCACGCCACGGCGGGACCGGGCGCCCGGCTCGGGCCTGTCGGGGCGTCCGTGGGGCGGGGAGAGCTGCGGCGTTGCTTGAGAAAGGCAGGCGGTTTGGGAGAAGGGAAGGGGCTGGCGTGTGGGAGCCGACAGGTTCGATGCTCTCGTCTCAGCTTCTGCGAGTTGGCGGCGTTCGCGGGGGGCTGAGGGAGCCGAGCGTGCGGGGCGCCAGCCAGGCCCTGGGCCCGGGGCGAGCACAGCCCTCACGGGTTCAGTCTGGGAGACGCAGGACGCGTGGGGGGCTGCCAGGACGCTGCTGCCCTCTGCGGGCCGTGCAGGAGGTGGAGGCCCGTGCTGGGCAAGGGCTGCACTGGGTGGGGGGCGAGACCTGCCGCAGCCCGATGGGGGGTGGGGCTCGCAGGGACTAGGGAGGTTCAGGTCGGAGGGTGAGGAGGGCCCCCCTGACCAGCGAGAGGACGGGAGGGGGGCGCCTGAGGCCCCATCCCGGGCAGAGGCCGTGGTGACTGGGAAGGCGACCAGCACTTTCTGCTGTCTGTTTAATTTTGAGTGCTTTGGATGGAAGGCTTGTCAGCTGTGCCTGCTTCCCGGCAGGCACTCGGCTGCAGCAGCGTCGTCCGCCACCCCGCCCCGCTGCCCAGGTGGCCGGCAGTGAGGGGCCGCGGCCAGGGCGCCTTCCTCCCGCAGCTTCTTCTGACCCGCGCCTTGCTCAGATCCTGGGGTGCGGCCCCTGCGGGTCGCAGGCCCACAGAATGACTGCCTGGCTCCCGGACTGGGGCCCACCCGGAGCCCCGTCCCACGCCTGCCCCGCCAGCGCCGGGCCTATGCCCTACCCCCGCCTCCCCGCCGCTCTCACCGTGAGTTCCCGCGGGGGCCCCGGACCTCCGGCGGCCTTTCTGCTTTGCTGTGGGTCGACTCCAAAAGCTGCAAACAGACGGCGTCTACTCACAGGGACCGTGTGGGGGACGTTCCCTGAGGTCAGGCCACGTGAGGATGGGACCCACCTGCTCCTCTATGGGGGTAGGGGGGGCTGCGTGTACTTTTATGTATTAATTTAACAGAAATGAAGATACTATTGTTCTGACTTGTCTCTGTTCTAATGAAGATCTCTCACTGGGGAAATTCCTAAGATTTGAGTCCTGTCTCCCTCTTTGTCCTTCTAATCAATCGCGGCCGCCAGCACGGCGAAATGACAAAGCCCGAACGCGCGCACTCAGTGTTGGATTTCGATTGTGGGCAAAAACCAAAATTAGTAACCAGGACGTTCACAGTCTCTGAGGTCCAGTCCTTTGTCTCGGCCGCAACCATGAAGACGATGGTGCCTTCCTCAGAGTCGCGCGGACTCGGCCCCCGCCCCCGCCCCCGGGCTCCCGCGCCCACCGCCCCGTGGGCGCCAGCGCCCCGCCGCGAGTGCCCGCCTGCCTCTGGGAAGGTGAGACGGTGGGGGGGGGTCAGGCCCTCGTCTCTTTGCGACGGTCCTCCCCAGCAGCTCCTGGGACTGTGCTGGGCACACAGTAGGGGCTTAATCGGTGCTGGGCGAAGGGATTAACAGAGCGCGGGGTGGCTTCCCGGAGTGACCTGTTGTGATTGTGGGATGTCCCACCTGCACCATCTGACCTCGGAACCCCAGGCCCTAATCTCTGAGGACGGCTCGTGTCCATCCCAGGGGGACCGTCGTCCTCAAGCTGCGTGAGGGTCCCAGAGGTGACGGGGCCCCAGCAGGGCAGGGGGTGGGGGCCACAGGGCCCAGGAGGCACAGAAGGGAGGGTCTGCTGGGGAGGAGGAACGGGGCGCGTCCCCAGCCCGGCGGTCACGGGCTGTCCTGCATGGCTGAGCCGGGGCTCCCAGCCGGGCAGGGAGGGACGGAGCTCTCCCTTGGCCTCGGGCTCGGGGGTGTGCCCACTTCCAGGCAGAGCCCTGTGCGGCCCCTTGCGCTCCGGCCGGTGCCCTGGGCTCACACAGGCCTCCGGAGCTTTCCTGGAGGACATCCCGCAGACTGCAGCCTGAGGCCTCGGGGGAAGGGCTTGATCCCCAGACAGACTTCTGGGTGGGGACCCTGTCCCGGCGAGGAGCGGGCCCGAGAGGACAGAGCCGCAGGTCGGCCCTGCCGGGTGTGGAAACCTTCCCCCGAGGTGTCTGGGAACCTCTGCCGGCGCCCCTCACGCACACAGAGCCCCCTTGTCCCTGTGAGGTCTGGTCAGGCGCAGATTCCGAGCTGCCACGCCGGGTCTGCTGCGAGCCTCCCGGAGCGGCTCCGTCACAGCCGTGTGGTCAGGGACGTGGGCGAGGCGGACCCCCTGCTGACAGTTTTAATGAGGGGGCTCAGCCTTCTTTACTGGGCTGCTTTGGAAGGGGTCTTCTTTCTTTCTCTTTAAAAATTTTATTGATTTTAGAGAGAGAGGGAGGGGGAGAAGTGTTGATTTGTTTTCCGCTTATTGACGCATCCACCGCTTGATTGTTCTGTGTGCCTGACTGGGGATCGAACCGGCCACCTAGCATAGGGGGCAGCGCCCCAGCCCACTGAGCATCCCAGCCAGGGTGAGGTTTTCTTTTTGTCTTTTGAAATGTAGGCAACAGGTGTGACCTGAAGGATTGGGCTGTGCCTGAAATAGACCTTTCCTGGTGCTGGCCGCCCTCGCCTGAGTGGGTCGGTGGGGGGGCTTTGGCTCTGCTGTGTGACTCCCTGGCTGTGGACCGGGTGGGACATCGCCAAGGTCACCGAGGAGAGAACCCCACGTAGCCTCAACTCTTCACTGGGCTGTGGTGTGCAGCCTCCCTGCAGCCCTGGGCGGTGGGGGCAGCTGCTGGAGGGGTGGGCGGGGCGGGGCGACCGGCCTTCCTACCCCTGCCGTCTGGGGCCACTTGGACTGGTTTTGAACAGTTTCCTGGCTGGTGGGAGGGCTGAAGTGACCTGAATCCACACTGGGGCTTCCTGCCAGGCCCAGGGCCACGTGGATAGACTCGAAGCCATGCCGGCCTGCGAGCTGGGTGGCCTCTCCCGGGGAGTGAGGCAGGCAGCGCCCATGGGAGGCCGGGACAGGGGCAGGGATGCTGTGTGAGCTGGGGGTGGGGGGCGTGTCCCGCAGGAGGGGCCAGGGGGACGGACCCTCAGCCCAGGCTCATGGCCTCCAGGGAGATTTTTCTGCACCAAACTTTCCAGGCCAGGCGCTGGGTCCTGGGTCTGGGGGAGCCTCGGGCCATCACGAAGCCCAGGCCCAGCCCCGGCTGGGCCCCTGTGGACAGAGCCGTCGAGAGGGCCGCTGGCGGGGCGGACTGCCTTCTGCTCGGAGCACGGCCCTGTGGACGGTCCCTAAGACGGGCGGCGGGGCGGGGGTGGGGCTGTCTGGTGCTGAGGGGACGGAGCCCGGTTGCCGTGCCCGGCTCCGGCCTGAGGCCCACGTCCGGGCGCAGACGGTCGGTCTGGTGCTTCCCTGGGGCCAGCGCAGCCGCTCCCTCACTTTCTGCTTCAGTGTTTAGGTTCAGCTGCCAGAAGCGATGGCTCACGGGTCAGCTGGGCCTCCTCTCGGGCCCGGGGCCAGGGCCTGTGTGAGCGGCCGCCCTGTCCTGTGGGGCCAGCGGGTGCGGCCGGGATTCTCCAAACTCTGGGGTGGTGGGCTGAGCCATGACCCCCCAACGGTACACTCAGGTGCCACCCCCAGGCCCCGTGGACGTGAGACCCCTGAACAGAAGGGCTTTGTGATCAAGTCCATCTCTGGAGAAGACTGCCCTGCGTCAGGCGGTGGCCCCTGAGCCCTGCGTCCGCATTGGGAGGGAGGGGCTTGTCGTCTACGGGCAGGGGGGGGGGGGCTGCGTGACAACAGGGCTCCCATGGCCGAGAGCTCAGGAATAGCAGGGGTTGCCGGAACCACCGAAGCCGGCAGGGAGGCGTGGGGTGGGTCCCCGGGCCCCCGGAGGGAACCCACCCGGCCCACCCCTTGATCCAGGAGCTCTGGTGTTACGGCCGCCGGGGAGACTCGAACAGCTGGGCCTGGCGCAGGGGGGCACTCTCCCGAGGACGCGGGTTCACAGACAGCCAGGCCCTCGTGAACCATCCACAGGCCTCAGCTGAGCCCGGTGATGACTCTGGGCTCCGCCCTTGGAGCAGACGGGGCACGGGGAGGGCCCAGGAACCCCCGGCGCCGAGTCCCCGTGCCGGGAGGGTGGACGCGTGCACAGCCATGGACCTCTCTGGGCCCGTCTGGGCTGGGCGGGTTGCTTAGGGGTGGGGTTTCGGGGCACCAGGAGATGGGGGGGAGCGCCTAGGCAGGGGGTGCTGTGGGCAGAGAGCGGGGTGGGGGGGGCCCGGAGGCTGTCGGGAAGAGGGAAGGGCGGGGGCTAATGCGGGTTCAGAGACGGCATTGGAGGCCAGTGTCTCCCAGATTCGGGTGCTGAAGCCCACCCCGCGGTGGGATGGTGTCAGGAAGTGGGGCCCTTGAGGGTGCTTGGGTTTGGACGAAGTTACGAGGGTGGGCCCCCCGGTCCCCCTGGTGGGACAGAGGGTTGCGTGAGAAGAGACCCCAGAGGCTCGTCTCCCGGAGACGAGGTGTCTGT
>PVJI01025238.1:0-20758 GCA_004026765.1 Micronycteris hirsuta | reverse complement strand
TGGATAGAGAGGTGGTGCATATATGTGATGGAATATTACTAGACCATAAAAAATGAAATCCTACCATTTGCAACAATGTGGATGGACCTGGAAGGTATTACACCAATTGAAATAAGTCAGAGAAAGACAAATACCGTTTGATTTCACTTGTATGTGGAATCTAAGGAACAAACAGAAAAGAAACAGACTTATAAATACAGAGAACAAACTGATGATTGCCAGATGGGAGGGGGGTTGGAGAGCTGGGTGAGAAGGTGAAGAAACTAGAAAGTACAAATGGTGGTTACAAAATAGTCATGGGGATGTAACATACAGCATAAGGAATATAGTCAATAATACTGTAGTGACCATGTATGGTTCCAGGTGAGTACCAGACTTATTGAGGGGATCACTTGGTAAATTATATAAATTTCTAACCACTATTTTATATGCCCGAAACTAATATAAAGTAATATTGAATGTCAACTGTAGTAGAAAAAAATTTTAATGCAAATTACTAAAAAAAATAAAATAAGTTTATTGTTTGTTTTTAGGACATTCTTTGACTTAATATTTTCTCTAGTTATATTTACATTTTCTAAATATCAATTTACAAACCATGCTATGAATGTTAAATATTGGAGATTAATCCTTTTATAGTATTTGTTTCTCAACAGGAATTGATATGGAAGATAACCACATTGCAGTGGGCTCTTCTTGTTCATCTAAAAAAAAATTTTAAGTGTAAAAGGAAAAACTTCTAGAAACATTGTTATATAGTTATTTTTAATCAAATTTTCTTTTTTTAATCCTCACCTGAGCATATGTTTAGTGATTTAGATGGAGAGGATGAGAGAGAAAGAAACATGGATGCGAGAGAGAAACATCCATCAGTTGCCTCCCTTAAGCGCCTTAACTGTAGATCAAAACCACAACCTAGGTATGTGCCCTGACTGGGAATCAATTCTACAACCTTTTGGTGTACAGGACAAGCGCCAACCAGCTGTACCACCCAGCCAGGGCTAATTTATTTTTCCATTAATTTACCTTCAATATTATTTTCTACTAGTTTCAGGTGTACAGCATAGTGGTTAGATAATCATACACTTTACAATGTGTTTCCCCTGATATTTCCAGTACCCAAATGGCACTGGAAATACATGGTTATTACAATATCATTGACTATATATCCTACACTATACTTCATATCCTCATGATTAAATTGTGGAGAATGATTACTGAAAATGAAAGAAAGGCTTCCGAGTGTTTTAGAAACATGTGAAGTTAAAATCTGATAAAGAAATTGTTTCAACTACCAGTTGGTCCATTGAAAATGCTATGTGCCCTATTTTATAAAAATGCTAGATATTATCACAGCATCTCAGTAGCAGCTCTTTGCTTTCCTTCATAGATACCAGAATAGAAATACAAAAACATATTAATATGATCTACACATTAAAAAAATAAGTGCTGAGACATGACTGCTCAAATAAATGGCATAGCTAGAGAAATAAAACACAAAGGTAACATCTGTTAGTGGAGATAAAGCATCTCATGCCTAAGGCATTATGAAAAATTCTCTTACAGAACTCAGCATATTTTGGGGGAAAATTAGGGTTACCTCTGATGGAACCTTTCAAGTGCAAAATTTATGAGTATAAACCTTCAATGGGACAGGAAAAAAGAAACAAAAATTATACAAATAAACAAGGGAATTATCCCAAGGATTATTTAAAGCCAAGATTGGCAAATTTTTATTCCTATTAATGCACAGAATGTACATGGGTAAAGAAATGGTTAAATAGCCAGCTTTTAACCAGCTATTCTAGAAGCCATCCCAACATGGCTAAAAGAAATTATGGCATCTTTAAACTTTCAGGAACATGTTTCTCATTACTATTTGTCTAAAATCCATCAGCTATCAAAAGCCATGACCAGGGCTACCATCACCATCAGACCTACCTCCAACCCTGCCATCCACTTGCCCCGGGTGATTTTCTCCAACTCTGAATTCCCCACATAAGCCATGTACCTCCTTCTTACAGTACCTTAGTAGTCTGCCTTGTATAGTCGGATACACGGCAATGTCACAGTCATGAACAGACTCTGCAGACAGGCAGACCTGACTCCAAACCTTCCCACTGTCACTTGGGCTAGTGATTTAATCTCTCTCCGCTTCAGTTTCCTAAGCTATAAAACAGTGAGAATAGTAATAATAGTACCTTATAAGGTCACTGTGAGAATTAGATGAGGTAATACATTTGTCTGTTCGGTAGTTTGGCAGCCCTGCTACTGTATTGTGACATTTATTCATGTTTTTATCCCATATTAGATTATAAATCCTTTCTGAAACAGTACAGAATACAAATGATCCCTTAAGAATACTTATTTACTTTTCCTAAAATCTATTATTATTTGTTCATTTGAATGAAGATCAATTCTTCCAGAACACTACACAATCCCAGATTTATTTGTTGAATCAGTCTTCAGAACCTTAGTATTCATCCTACCAGTCTTCAGAAGAAGAATACAAAGACAAAAGAAAGACCTTTCTGCAAGTAAGGGTTTTTTTTTGGGGGGGGGGCTTTAATAAATAAATTTAAAAGACTGAGCTATACAATCGCTAAGATGTATTTCAATTCTAACATTCTACAAACCTGTAATACAATTAGAGCTGAGTCTTGCTCTATGCTGAAGCTACTCCTTTCTTAGCTTTGCCAACATTCCTTGTCTTCTCACTTAGATGTACTCTTTCTTTCAAAATGTCATCTATATGGATTGTATTTTCTGGAGTGCCATGTTTCTGCACTTTCACCTTCTTTGTCCAATCCCTTAAAAACAGATGCCTTGTCTTAATCATCAAGATCTATTGCTAAAAATTATATTAAGTCATATACACACCAGGGAGGGTAGCCTTGTTTTCTAGATGGCTTTTGAATACAACATCATTAAATCACCTGAGAGCCACTTTTGAGGAAGCAGGTCATGTGCTAATTCAAATCTGTGAAGTATTTGTCTAGCAAAAAAATATTTGGCCTGAGCAATAAATGACTCAGATAAACACCCCCAGTGTTCACCTTGGCACTCCTTTAGCCAACTCATTGTGCGCTTACAGATGGCTTTAATTAAAACAAGTAGTTTCTAATTTACAACACAGGAAACACTTAGAATTTGTTGTTGAAGTAGAGTTAGTGGAACCTAGTAACCCCAATCTCACCCCCAGATAACTACCTCCATGACTTTAATTCATTTGTACAGATTCCTGATGTGTTCATACGTCTTTTTTATTACAAGTATAATACAGTTCTATTGCACTTAAGGTAAAAAAAAAAAAAAAGTTGACAAAGACAGCATATCAAGTCTAGATTTTTTTCAACCTCATCCTTAAATTGTGTCAAGTTTGCAATGGAAGCTGAATACAAAGACCAAGAGGCCGGGTCTGGAATATTAATGGCCGATGAGCTTTACCTTTCATATCAGCCACATTCCCTAACTGTGACATCAGTGCCCTGAGCCTTTATAAAGTGGAAAGCTGCTTGCTCTGCGCATGCTTGCACTCTCGTCATCCAGTTTTTCCTACAAACACTCCGATACCTGCTGTGTTTCACAGCCACGTTCCCTCAGCTTTGTATCATTTGTATAACAAGAGGTCATTTCAACCAACAATTCTTCTAACAGTCGATTCTACTTGAAAGCCTTTGGCCTCATTTTTTTTAAAGGCAAACCCTAACCT
Organism: Micronycteris hirsuta; assembly: GCA_004026765.1. Taxonomy (NCBI): domain Eukaryota; kingdom Metazoa; phylum Chordata; class Mammalia; order Chiroptera; family Phyllostomidae; genus Micronycteris; species Micronycteris hirsuta. The sequence goes on along the minus strand of PVJI01025238.1, from coordinate 17,046 downwards.
TGGAATAATGAATGTCTTTAACCCGTAGGCATTCCATTTCACTCTCTACAATAATGACATACACCAACACACAATTTGTCAAAGTTTTTCAAGAGGTAAGGGGATGGGGTTGAAGGTCAAATTAAGAATGGTAGTTTTATGGTCTGAGAGACCAGCCAATATTAGAGTTCATAAAATGGATCTTGAACTGGACAAGACTTATGGTATAATCCAAGTAGACCAGAAGTGACATTTTTTAAAATTATTCTTTCTTGTTAATTAAAACTTATTCTATGTAAAAGGTACCTTGAAAATGACATTATTTGCATTTACCAATTCACACTTTGAAACAATGAAAGTGACTGGATTCTTCAATATTTTATTGGTTTTCCCTTACAGTTTTCCCAATTTTTTTCCCTCCCCCCGCTCCACCTAGCACCCACCACTACTCCCTCAGACCATCCCCTCACCATTGTTCATGTCCATGGGTCACGCACATCAGCTCTTCGACTATTCTGTTTCCTATAGTGTACTCCACATCCCCATGGTTATTCTCTAACTCGCTATTTGTACTTTTTAATCCCCTCACCTCTTTACCCCTTCCCCCACACCCTGCTCCCATCTGGCTATCATCAAAAGCCTCTCCATATATATGATTCTGTCTCTGTTCTTATTTGCTTAATTTGTTCTTTGGATTCAACTCTTCATAAATATGTATTTATTGCCATTTTATTGTTCTTAATTTTGATCTCCTTCCTTTTTTTAAATAAGTCCCTTTAACATTTCATATAAGACTGGTTTGTTAATGATGAACTCCTTTAGTTTTTTCTTGTCTGGGAAGCTCTTTATCTGCCCTTGAATTCTAAGTATCTTTGCTGGATAGACAAATCTTGGCTATAGGTCCCTGCTTTTCATGACTTTGAATATTTGTGGCCAATCCCTTTTAGCCCGCAAAGTTTCTTTTGAGAAATCAGCTGACAGTCTGATGTGAACTCCCCTGTAGATAACTAACTTCTTTTCTCTTGCTGCTTTTAAGATTCACTCTTTATCTTTAAGTTCGGCATTTTAATTATGATGTGTCTTGGAGTGGGTCTCTTTGCATCCATCTTGTTTGGGACTCTCTGTGGTTCCTGGTTCTTTCATTATTTTCTCAAGTAGATTTCCAATTTCTTGCTCTTTCTCTTCTCCTTCTAGTACTCTGATGATGCAAATGTTGAAACTCTTGAAGTTGTCCCAGAGGCTGCTTACAAAATTCTCTTTTTTTTTTTTTATTATTTTTCTTTTTGTTGTTCCAGTTGCTTGTTTTTTGCTTCCTTATGTTCTAAATCACTGATTTGATTATCGGCTTCATCAGCTTACTGTTGTTTCCCTATAAATTGTTCTTCATTTCAATTAGTATATCCTTCATTTCTGACTGGATTTTTTTTTTATGTTGTTAAGGTCCTCACTAAGTTCCTTGAGCGTCCTTATAACCAGTGTGTTGAACTCTGCATCTAATAGATTCCTTATCTCCATTTTGTTTAGTACTTTTTCTGGAGATTTGAACTATGTTTCTTTGTCTCCTCAGTTTGGCAGCCTCCCTGTGTTTGTTTCTATGTATTACGTAGAGCTGCTATTACTCCCTGTCTTGGTAGTGTAGCCTTGTGTAGTAGGTGTCCTGTAAGGTCCAGTGGCCCAACCTCCCCTATCACCCAAGCTGGGTACTCAAGGAGCACCCTTCATGTGGGCTGACTACACCCTCCTCTTGTAGTTGAGCCTTGATTGCTGTTGGCAGGTCAATGGGAGGGATTTACCCAGTCCGGTCAGCTGCAAACACTGGTTATAACCATTGACCACCAACCTCTACTCTCCATTGAGGATCAGCTGTGCAAGGGCAGGGTGATGGTGCTCCGATGTGGTCTGTAGCTGTCCACTGGGTGTGCAGGTTCTGGTGTTTCCCAGGTGTTGCAGGCCAAGGTCTGCCTCCACCTATGTTTGTCTGGGGCCACCTTGCACGAGTTATAAAGCAATCTGAGATGGATGCTACTTATGCTGGGCTTGGAGATTCCCAGGCAAAGCCAAGCTGTGAATCTAGGCTGCCTGCTGATAGTGCTGGGCCTGAAGCCACTTAGCAAGAGGTATGGCGGCTGGGGGCTCTTGAGGCCAGCTGTTGCTTGTTTGATAGTATTTAAGAAGTTGTGAAGCATAAGCCAGACCAGTCATTCATATGGAAAAGTCTCAGTTAACAGTTTGGGTGGGCCTGTAAGTTGGGTGGGATGGAGTCACAGGGGATCTCTACGGAAGGGGAACCTGTTAGCCAGGTTGATGGAGTCTCATATATGACACCAGCCTGCTGGCTCAGGGGTGAGGGGGTAGGGGTCAGCAAAGAGTCAATAGCTTCTGCCTCCTTTCTGTCTGAGAGAAAGCTGCTCCTACTTCAACACTAGATACTTAGTTTCTCCCTGTATGTCACTGGTGCCTTTCAAACTACTACTCCAGTGCCAGAGCTTGGAGGGAGGGAGTCAGAGTAAGTCTGTGTGTAGATTCTTTCAGAGGAACTGCTTGGGACTCCAGGAGGTTCTGCCACTGACTCAGTCCCCACTGGTTTTTGCAGCCAGAAGTTTTGGGGACTTATCTCCCTGGCATTGGAATCCTGGACTTGGGGGCCTGGTGTGGGACTGGGACTTCTTGTTCCCAAGATATCCCTCCTGAATTTTTATCCACCATATGTGGATGTGGGATCAGCCCATTCCATTGTTTCTGTCCCTCCTACCAGTCTGGATGGATGTGGTTTCTTTAATTCCATAGTTGTTAGACTTCCATTCAGCTCAGTTTCTGGTGGTTCTGAATGATGGTTGTTTTTTATTTTAGCTGTAACTTTGATGTGGTTGTTTGAGGAGGCAAGCTGTGTTCACCTATGCCACCATCTTGACTGGAAGTCAGCATTTTTATTTTACTAAAACTTTCTTAATTCTTATTTTCAGAGTTTGAGAAATTTTTTACACAATATAATTAATTATTCACTGCTTCAATTTCTCAATATTAACTATCTTGCTTAAAATATTCCTTCAACTAATAGTTATATTCATAAACTAAATAAAATGTTTCAATTTTTAGTAGTAGAGGAGAAAATAGAAACTTAGAAGGAGTATCACCTTAAAATTAATACTTCATTTCTTTTTGACCACATGAGTTGTGAGGTCATCAACACATGTGGAAGAAATTGCTCTATGAACATGGATGGAAAAGGTCTAGGAACCAAGTCTGCTTCAGGAATGAAAGGGGCCCCTGGGTGCAGCTGTAACTCTGCCAAATATCTGTAGGACCAGATAGTTACTCTCTATTCTAAAAAAAAACAGTTTTTTAAAAACCTGTACCCAATTTGTAGGGTTCAAATTTAACTCTACAAAAGTGGAGAAGAGCCACAAAATGATTAAAGGGTTGGAAACTAATATCTAGGGGGAAAGATTAAAGGAACTGAGATTATTGTGCCTGGTGAAGGGAAGGCTGATGTATGATTTAATAACATTCTTAAGGTATTTGATCAGTTATTCCAGTGACCAGCTGTTCTCTATCTACAATGAGGACAGAACCAAAGGAAATAGCCTTAAACTCCAATATGAAGGACTTGGGCTAGATCTAAGAAAGATTTCTTGGAGAGGGGGTTATTTAATACTGGAATGGCCTATCATCTCTAAAAGTCTTCAAGTCAGACCTAGATGACCATCTCTCTGGAGTTGGAGTTGTGGTACTTAACAGAAGGTAGAGGGATACATCTTCTCCTGTCCCTTCTATGCCTATAAAATCTATGATTTTAGTCAGGCTCTCTTACTTCCATTTTAACACACAATTACTCATATAAAAAGGTACCGGAGGCAGTGAAGTTGGAAGGCAGTGTCAAAATAGGCCTGGGAGATAGAGGCTCTTTCCTACATAAAGGAGTCTCCGACCTCACATGAAGTAGCCCTAGTCTACCATAGACCCACCTTTGTTGATCTTCCACTCATGCAAAAACACTCTCCTCTTTCCCTAACCCGGAACAGGCAGAGGATATAAAAGGAAGAGAAACAGAAGAAGATTTGTTTTTAGTCATCATGAAATAGAGCCCAAACATAGACCTTTAACTCCCTAAGTCAAGGTCAGTCAGGCATGTGCAATGGAAACATGGCGTCTACTCTGCGGGTTATGTCTTTCCTTTTCTCGATATCTTGGAGCCCATCAAAATATTAGGAATAGCAAAATGATAATATCTCTAAAGTTCACAGAATTTATGAGGAAAAGTACTGTGTCACTTCGAAGGCCTTACTATGATTATGTTTCATTTAAATGTACTCACAGGATCCCACTCTTCCTTTTCTATTGCAGTAATTTGCAACAATTTTAGGGGACTTCACAAAGTGAATAAAAATGGAGTGGAAGCACCTGCAATTCAAGACATTTAAGCCTTAACTCTCAGAAAGCAGCCTGGAGAATAATTACCAGGGCCCAGTCATTTTCTGCTACACTGCACATGAAAGGCAGGCTATCATTTTTTTAATACCCTGAGATGCTATATTTTTAGAATTGTTATCATCCCTCACTTGAGTGATTCAATAACTATAGCACTTGCTATATGGTCCCCAAAAGAGCTTACATAACTAAGCATATACAATACAGGCATTCAAAATTAAGTGTCTTAGGCAGTGTGTTGCTTTACAGAATATTTGATGAAGGGTATGAAACAAATTTATTAAAATGGATTTCCCAGGAATTCTTAAACCTATGATAGTATAATGCACAATAAATGTGTGAGCCTTGAGAAAAATATTTTTTGTCATGATTTGTCCATTTTTTATTTTTATATTTTATAATCTCTATTCAAATAGCCATAAACTCAAAATCACTTAAGCTAGATACCTTATGTGATCTGATTTAAAATACTAAACCTCAGGTTTTCTCAATATGGCACTAAAATTGACACAGATAAGACAAAATTTAAAGTTCAGTACTGTCATATCTTAGGAAAAGGTTAGGTAATCAATCATATTATACAATATAATTTATTATCCCAATCAAGGTACTTTTGAAAGTGAAGGGGTTCTATTAATGAAAAACCAGAACAGCAGGCAAAAATCAGTACTGTCCTAGACAAACCTGAAAATATGGATACCCCTATCATGGAGCAACATAATCCAGTTTGTTATAGCCAAACATAGAAGCCTGCGTGGTCTCCAGGGACTTGGCCCTCTGGGTTGAGAGTGGTATGCAGGAGATAATTAACTGGTATAAAGGAGTGGAAAGTTTATTTTGAAGGTCAAAGCATCTCTCAAAAGGGCACTCGGGCAATGATGGAAGCCCAACCTGAAATAACAGAGGTGTCCTACCATCTGTGTGGAGCATAGTGATGGGCAAAGAAAAGGCAGGGAAAATCTCAGACAAGCAGGGAACACAAACAGCAAGCATCAGGTTTAACTGAAATTCAAGAGCTAGATCCATTCACCCAATTACTGTAAAAACATAAAATGAATACCTACTATGTTAACATTGGCTACAGGGACGAAGGGACTAGAGCACCGTGGTGGTTACCAGCACAGTGTATCAAGCAAAAACAGTATAGGTGATAATTGACCAAAACTATAGCACAGAGTAAGATCAAATCTAAAAAGATAAAGGAGTCTATGTTAAGAATTATGACCACAGGAAGGGCTGGTATGCAGAAGCTCTTCCTGAGAGCTACATTTTTAAAAAACATTTTGATGATTTATTCGTTTTCCAGTTTAGTAAATGAGAATTTCTTAGATTTTGAGAAAGCCTTTATTTTTGGTTTTTGGGTTTTTTATTTTTTGGTATACTGGTTTTTTTTTCCACTACCATTTATCCCCCCATACCCTCTTCCACCTCCGCATCCCTCCCACCCCCAACATCTGACAAACAGATGACCGTCTGCAAGGAAAGAGAGGAGAAACAGCCAGCAGTTGGCAAGTGAATGGTGCTCTAGTTTGGCATTATTGCCTTGCATGGGTGGAGAATAATAGATGCTAATTTTCAAGCCAGTTATTGAGACAGGGACATGCAGATCATTTTTGTGTGGGACAGCTCTGAAATGCCGTGTTCACAAGGAGAGCAAGCAGAGCGCGAGCCTAAGAATGAGGCTGGAAGTAGTTCTCAAGCTCTACCGTATGCTTACTACATGATTTATCATTTGCATTTACTATTTGCTTAATTTTATAATTAGAGATGAGTGTTTGCATGCACTTTCTTAAGGAAAATCTGAATATTTGATTATAAACATCACTGTTTTAAGATGTTGCTTCTGAGCAGACTTAGAGAATGTGAAATATCTACCTCTGAGAGTGTCTATCCTCCTACTTAAAAATGATTTCCTGCTACTTTGGATGCCCTTGTTGCTGTATTTTCATTTTATATTTACTTATGCTTTTTCAGTAAAATATTTGTTATTTACTAGAACACAACTAGAGTGTATTCTACTAAAAAAAAAAAAAAAGGTACTACACCAAACCAGAGTCACTTCCCAAATGCTGGCTATTCCTCCTCTCATTCCTTGCAGACAATCATCTGTTTGTCAGATGTCAGTCTAGCTCACGGGTGAACAGCTGATTAGTGAGGGGGTGTGTGAAATAGCCACCAAGCAGCTGCACCATTTTTCATGGACAAAGCATGATGGTTAATGCTCACGAGAAGATGAATGCAGGGAAACTAAGCAGTTAAAGCCCTCGATAAATGCAGAGGCACTGCTCCAGGCAGCAGTTGGGCAAAAATTTTCCAATTACTTCTCTGATACCCACCCTTCATATAAGGAAAACAGTTGGCTAGTGGCATGCAATTAACTGTTAAGTTTACGCACTTATTCAGCAAACATTTACAGAACACCTAATGGGTGCCAGATACTGTAGTAAAAACTAGATCTTCTAATTACTCACCTTAACTAATTCATATCCACAGTAGAAACTGTTCAGAAGTATCCTTCTTTTGCTCAAATCCAGACTCGACTTTAAGAGTCCAACTCAAATGCCAGCTACTTTAGGAACGTTTCCTTGGACTTCCTGGCAAAAGTAACAACTCTTTTCTCTAAATTCTCACAGCACTCTATTTAGACCTCTTTTACAGAACATGGTATCCCCCACTGTAATTATTTATATGTACTGTCTCCTAACAGACTATAAGTAACCTGAAGCCAAGAGTCATGTCATCTTAATATTCCCTTTATCTTCACATTCCTCAGGGCATAATAAATTCATTAATGAGCTACCCGCTATCCACTTTGGCTCAACACAGATTAGATGTTTGGAAAGAAAACATGGTCTTATTGTCTATAGCAAGAAGAAAAATTTTAAAATCTAGAAGGAGAGACACAATAAACAAAATAGTTATATATATTATATGGATAATATATATGCATGCAATATAGTAATAATTGTAATTCCACTGCCAATAATACTGAATCTATTACACTTTTATCAAGATAAGTCTTACCTTCACTTTTGCACTATTAAAGGATTTATTAAAAAGGAAAAATTTAGTAAAGTAAATATGCATGACCTACTTAAACTTTCTAGGTGAACTGTTTTTACGTAAGTATTTTAGAACATTAATTACACTTGAGTGTTACATATTCATTAAAGCAGACCCACTAAGATTTCTACTTTCCTCTATCAACAACACATTTGCCAGCAAGGAAACTGGGTTACTGTACGTACTTTAAATTATTTTTTAAATTTATGCTTACTCAAAAATAATCTATAATTCATATAGTTTGGTAATGCATGCATGCTTCTTTCAAAAGTTCTTAGTGAGAGAAGACTAATGTTTGGAGATAGACTGAAGCACAGGCTACACTAAGGAAATGGAAGGTGGGAATTAAAACCCACTTTCTTTCTTAAAGAGCCGGGCATCCGGTAGCCACAGGGTGTGCTATGGTGGAAAGAATAATGTGTTAGAAGTTTGGAGACCTGGGCTCTACAGTGTGCTATGTTTTATATATGTGTGTATGTGTTTATATGCATACATGTGAATGTGTGTGTATGTTGTACTGAATATATGCTCCCTCATATTCACCAACCTTGGATTATAACCTTTTAACACAGGAACAACGTACTCCTATTTCTCACTTCTACAATGTCCATATAAGTGCCTTGCATGTGGTAGATAAATAAAATTTGGTTAAATTGAGCTCAATTAAATGAAATTCCTTTTAAAAGCTTGCCTGTTACTACATTTTGATCGGTCTGCTTGAAAATGAGACACATTGCCCAGCAGAGAGATTTTTCTAATTTTTTGACAATGTTTCAATACCAATAAATACATGGGTGGGCAAATTAGGTTTACAGCTGTGAGTATGCAAAACAGTTTATTCTTGTATTACTTATTAATTATTATATTATTTCCCATAAGAACAACTATAAACCTACTTTGCCCACCCCTGCATATTAATTCCTTGAAATAATTTTGATACATCTCTTGATATCTCTTAAGAAGGAAGAAAAGGGAGAAAAAAATTAACATTTCTTGAGCTTCTACCATGTGCCAGGTATTGTGGCAGGTGTTTTCACAGAATTCTCTTAGTTTCAAAAGCACTAATGCAAATACAAGACTTACAAAATTTCATCCTTTAGGGATAAATTGGAGTCACTGGGCAAAGAAAAAAGCTATCTTTTTCTATAAGATAAAAATCTAGAGGTTGAACTCTTTTAAAAAAATAAGTATCCTGCCCTGGCTGGTGTAGCTCAGTGGATAGAGCGCGGGCTGGGAACCAAAGGGTCCCGGTTCGATTCCCAGTCAGGGCACATGCCTAGGTTGCAGGCCAGGTTCCCAGTGAGGGCCATGTGAGAGGCAACCATACATTGCTTTCTCTCCCTCTCTTTCTCCCTCCCTTCCCCTCTCTCTGAAAATAAATAAAATCTTTAAAAAAAAAAATAAGTATCCTGTTTGATTGTAAAAATGCCTCTTTTCAACGAAATTTTTACTTGCAGGGAGAATTCTGTCACGTGGAACAATGAGACTGGGACTGCTATAATTTTTCAAGAATTCTGAGCTTACCATAATGAAAAATTATTTTACTCATAAATGGTATCCTTGGAAGATTTAAATTCATATATTTCAAGAGTAATTTCATCTTATACTTCAATTTAATTTAAAAATAAAACTTAAATCATCAAACCAAAAATGTGCCACGTTGCTAAAATAAACCCAGACTCCACTGAAGCTGAAAATTTGGTGCACAGCTCATAGACCTCATGTTTGGGTGCTTTCCAAATATATTTTAACTCACTGCTGCAAAGCCGTGGTTCTCCTCCAGGATGGAGAATCTCAGAATGGGAAAGAGGGTGAATCTGTGGTGGCAGAGGCTACCTGGATAATTCTTATGTGCAGCCCCTTCTCTCTTCTCAACTGTGTCCCCTCCCAAAGAACCACCACTGCTCATTCATTCATTCAAATAATCTTTATTATTATGTGCTACATTGTTTAAAAACCTTTTTATCTTCTTTTCCCTAAACCAGGAAAGTAGAAACAAGAAGCTGATGAAAAATCAAAATAGCAACAGCAAATAAATTCCTCTCATTAAAACACTTACTAACTTCCAAATATAGATACTTTCTGACAATCTCATGTATGAGGTCTGTCTGGAAAAAGTCTAGCCATTGTTAATATAATGAGAACAGTTTCTATGACATGGATGTAACCTGGCAGTCAAGGAGACTGGACATGCGCATGCATAAACAATGACGACTTCACTGTACAAGTCAGTGGGGGCGGTAGACACCATTGAGTGAAAAGTGTACTGTGTGGCCATTGCATTCAAAATGACTGAGCAAGTACAGCAATGGATCTGCATCAAATTTTGCATGAAACTTGAACATTCCTCCACAGATACTATCCAGATGATTCAGAAAGCCACAGCTATGGGCAACTGATGATTGGCAGCTTCATCGCAATGCACCCACTCATGCATCACATTTCGTGCAGAGTTTTTTGGTGAAACATCAAATCACACAGGTGACTCAGCCCTTCTACAGCCCAGATTTGGCACCCTGTGACTTCTGACTTTTCCCAAAACTAAAATCACCTTCGAAAGGGAAGCGATTTCAGAGAGATCATAGATGAGATTCAGGAAAATATGATGGGACAGCTGATGGTGGTAGGGAGAACCATGTGAGGTCCCGAGATGTCTATTTTGTTGGGGACTGAGACATGATTGTCCTGTGTAGAATATTTGTTGTATCTTCTTCAATAAATGTCTCTGTTTTTCATAGTACATGGCTGGATACCTTCTGGGCAGACCTGGTATATTTGCCACATAACTATTCTATCTACTATACACTATAACAAAACTTGCTTTGAGTTTCGGACACATGAAAGTTTCTATTCCATTTTGCTCTTGTATCTTTACTTTGTTAAGTAAAAGGAGCATTTGACAGATTTCAAGTGACAGTCCAAAAGTCACAACTGGCCTTTAGAACACGGCATACCTACTTCCCACATTGTCTGTTCAGCAGTGTTAATCTCATCTCCTCTCACATGAACCTGAAGCCTTTTGGAAAGGAGCCACATAGAGAAACTACAAACAGACACAAACACTTTAAGCATCATTTTATGTGTGTGTGTGTGTTAGTACAGATTTAACCTAGGCAGGAAAGCAAAAGGGTTTACCACATAGTGTTAAAGTGCCTGGCTTTCTGGTTTTCTATTTACAATAAATAATTTTCAAAGTAAAAGAAAATTTGATCAACAGTTAAATAGTAAGGTTGTTTTTTTTAATTCAGAAAATGTATGGACAGCTAATTTTCTTCCGAGCAAATTCACCTTGAGTGAACCTGAACTAACGTGGCCATAAGCGACCTCGGAGGCATCTTCTCAAACTGGAGTCCAGGTCCCCAGTGGAGTGTCGGTGCACAGGGCGCCGGCATGGCACACACCCTGAAGCATCCATTTCGTGTGAATATTTGAAAGATAACTGAACTTTTTTATCTTATATATTTTTAAACTTATTTTCAAAGAAATATGGAAAAGGAAAATTGATCAGAAATAATGATTAAAGAGGTTTTAGTCCCAAGTCTTTTTTTTTACAATTTAACAGAAACCTAATTTCTAGGCCAGGAGTTGGTTGAAATAATATTTACATGCTCCTGAGGTTTTGTGACAAAGTGGTAAGAACCCAGGAAACTGAGACCAAACTTCGATCTCAGACTTGCCACTATCGTCATGGGGAGTCTCGGGCAAGCCTCTGTCAATCTTTAGGCCTCAGTTTCTTTCTCTCAAAAAAAAAAAAAAAAAATGGTTGTACTAGGTCACACCTGAAACTGCTTCTGCATTCTAAAATTATTTTTAACATTTTATAATTTTAATATATTACGCTTGAGATTTTGATGTCCACAAAATTTAATTGAAGAAAAATTCCCCTGTGGGTCATTTCCAAATCCACAACTAGAACTTAGCTAACTTGACCACTTGGACTAGTTATGCTTAGCAAATATTATCTCAGCTCATCCATCTACAAAACAAGGTGCTTCCTGGCACTCTGAGCAAGTTAGTATTTTGCTGAGACACATTCTCTTCACAATAGCATTTGTTCAATAGAATGAAATTCCTATTCTAATTGCTACATAAAAGATCAATCATTATATCATTCATAGCATCTGTACAAATAAATTTTTAGATATGTAAAGGGTTTAAATTTTTTTATAGTTCGTATATTGTGGTCCCACAGCTTGTCTTCACACTGCACTTAAGAATCCAATCTGAAGATAAATTTTCACACCCAGTCTAAAATGTAATTTCACATAAACCAGTTTATTATTACATCTCTTTGTAGTTCACCTCATGGTTTTAGAGCATTAACTCATTCCATGTTTAAAGCTGGAAGACAATCACTGTTCTATTTATCCATGAAAGATTATAACATACAGCTTAACATCTGGCAAGCAAAAGAAAATCATAAGTATTTCTCTCAATGTAGGAAGGGCCTCCACCAGGGAAGCAACTTAAACCAAATGGAAATATCTGAATAGGAGAGAAGGTAACAAAAGGAGCAAATAAAACCTGGTAAGAGACTTCTGTGCTTCCAGACTGTTGTTCCCTAGACTCATTTAGTGCTCATAATAATTCCATAAGGTAGGTATCATTCCCATTTATAGATGAGCAAACTGAGATCAAAGATATAGTTACTTCACAGCTAATAACGTGTAGTTGGGACTGAGGCCCGGCATTCTCCCTCCCTGATGTTACCTGCCTCCAGATTAAAGGTAACTGAACGGCATTCACTCTCTATAGGGCCAAGTGGGCCTGTAAAAGAAAAACAAATGAGCTCTAAATTGGGATGCTGAACTACAGGAAAGGCTGTACACCACAGGAATGAATTCTGAATGAGGAATTATGTAGGAGGAAAACCAAGATTTAAACATAGTCACCAATATAAAGAAGAAAAGAACATTTCAAAAGAAGGTTGGTCAAAATGTTAAGCATTCAGAGGTTGATTAAATATGAGGACTGTTAATGTCACCACTAACCTAAGTAAAACACCTGTAAATCATCACTGACGCCTTCTCCCTACTCCACCCACCAGTCAGTAAGAGACCCCAAGTGAATGTTCCTTTCCAGCCCTTCCTTTCCAGTCTTCCTGCCCCCACCCAACCTCAGATCCATATACTCTCACAGTGGAAAACTGCAGTATCTTGGTCTCACAGCTTCCAGTCTGTGTCCTTCATACTTTCCAGCTTCATCTCCCTAAAACGATGTCTGACCATATTACTCTTCTGCGCAGAAGTCAAATTGGTTTTCCACTAACTATAACATATTCCTCCTCACAGTCTTTTCTATTACTCATATGCATCCTTATACTTCACTGCTCCACATTATGCTGTACACCTGAAATTTTCATGTCAATTATATCTCAATAGCACTGGAAAAAAATGTTTTAAGCTGAAAAAAATAATAAATAAATGAATGAACTGCTCCTAATACAGACCTAGTTAAACTTACTAGCTCTGTGAATATTTTACTAGTTGTCTGATCTTGGGCAACTTAGACTATCTCTGCCTCAGTTTATCACATGAAGAAAGGGAATAAATAATAGTACTCACTTCATATAATTATTTTTTTTAAGATTTTATTTATTTTTAGAGAGAGGGGAAGGGAGTGATAAAGAAAGGGAGAGAAACAGCAATGTATGGTTGCCTCTCACATGGCCCTCACTTGGGACCTGGCCCACAACCCAGGCATATGTCCCGACTGGGAATCGAACCAGGATCCTTTGGTTCCCAGCCTGCACTCAATCCACTGAGCTACACCAGCCAGGGCTCATATAATTATTTTGAGAATAAAATTAATACATGTAAAACATTTTCAAACAGTGGCTGCACCATTTAATAAGAGCTCAATAAATACTAACAGGCATTAACATCATTTTTATTGTACTATTAATAATAAACTTATGATAAAATTATTGGCTTTATTACCTTTTCAGGCAAATATTATACCACACTCCAACATAAATGTGACTGACAATAATGAAAATAATAGCAGTAGTGACACCAAAATTTGATGTATGTAATCTTGCTCCAGAGTTAAGCTTTAATCAATACATTATAATGCCAAGAAGAACTGACCAGATTACTACCTCTAAACTGTTAAATTCAAGCATGTGTTCTTGCTATTTCTTCTCTCTAAAGGATCTCTCTATTCTCAAATTATTGACTTCTTCAATACGATCCTTAAAATCTGATCTAATTATGACACTTTCAAGACATCTCTGAGCTTTCCATTCAAATTGATTATGGTTTACCAATTTTGAATTTCATTTCCACTTAATTTTTTTATGACACATTAACTCATTATTACTAAAACTTTTAGTTATACTTATAAACAACAATATTTTCATATTACTTTAAAGTTTACAAATCACTTTGAAATACTTCAGTTCCTTGTAACTTATATCTATGGCTCAGGCCCTTGAGGCCAAGACAAGGACTTATACCTCTGAGTAACTTGAGGTTACCCTAGTACAGTGCCTTACAAAGAGAAAATCCTACAGATATCTGTGTGGAGGTCAGTAGCTATGAATGTGCAAGTAGTTTCAATAGACTGATTGAAGAAGAAACCAAAGTAATTTTTATAGTGAGAAAAAGTAATCAAGGTGTTTAGATACTAAATTCTGTATAACAAATAACTTTCCAATTTCAAAAAAATTAATTTTCATTTAAAATGTCTTTCAGTGACCAGAAATGATATACTAGATCAGATGGATTAAACTGATATCTTCAGGGCATTTCACCCCAAAGCAGCAGAATATACAAGCACACATGTAACATTTTCTAGGATAGACCATATGTTAGAACACAAAACAAGTCTCAATAAATTTAAGAAGATTGAAATCATATCAAGCATCTTCTCTGACCACAATGCCATGAAATTAGAAATCAATCACAAGAAGAACACTGAAAAATACACAAAGACATGGAAGTTAAATAACACGTTATTAAACAATGAATGGTTTAACATGAGATCAATGAAGAAATCAAAAGATACCTAGAAACAAATGAAAATGAGAACATAACAACCAAAAATCTGTGAGACACAGGGAAAGCAGTCCTAAGAGGGAAATTCATAGCATTATAGGCCTACCTTAAAAAAAAAAAAGCCTCAAATAAACACTCTAACTCTACTCTTAATGGAATTTGATAAACAACAACAACAACAAAAAAGCCTGGAGTGAGTAGAAGGAAGGAAATAATAAAGATTAGAGCAGAAATAAACAAAATAGAGTCTAAATATGTGATATAAAAGATAAATGAATCCAAGAGCTAGTTCTTTGAGAAGATAAACATGATTGATAACCGTTAATCAGACTCATCAGGAAAAAAAGAGAAAGGACCCAAATAAATAAAATGAGAAATGAAAGAAGAAACTAACACCAATGAAATATAAGGACTGTAAGAAAATATTATAAACAACTATATGCCAACAAATTGGACAACCTGGACAAAATGGATAAATTCCCAGAAACATACAATCTTCCAAAACTAAATCAAGAAGAATCAGAGAATATGAATAGACAGATTACACATAGTAAAATTGAATCAGTAATCAAAAATTCCCCAAAAAACGAAAGACCTGGACTGCATGGCTTCGCAAGTAAATTTTACCAAACACTCTGGGAAGAATTAACACATCGCTTCTCAAACTTTTTCAAAAAAATGCAAGAGGAGGGAAGACTTCCAAGGTCATTTTATGAGTCCAGCATTATCATAATTCCAAAACCAGACACAGACACAAGAAAGAAAGAAAATTATAAGCCAATATCCCTGACGAACATAGATGCTAAGATCCTCAACAAAATATTAGCAAACTGAATACAGCAATGCATCAAAAAGATCATACACCATGATCAACTGGAATTTATTCTAGGAATGCAAGGTTGGTACAACATTTGCAAATCAATAAATATGATATACCACATAAACAAAATGAAGGATAAAAAACACATGATCCTATCAACAGATGCAGAAAAGCTTTGGATAAAATCCAGCACCCATTTATGATAAAAACTCTCAGCAAAGTAGGAATAGAGGGAATATACATACCTAAACATAATAAAGGCCATATATGAAAAATCCACTGCCAACATTATACTCCACAGGGAAAAACTACAAGCATTCCCCTTAAGATCAGGAACAAGACAAGGATGTCCACTTTCACCTCTCTTATTCAACATAGTACTGGCAGTCCTGGCCACAGCAATCAGAAAAGAAGAAAAAATTGGAAAAGAAGAAGTAAAACTGTCTTTATTTGCAGATGAAATGATTCTGTACATAGAGAACCCTAAAGATTTCTAGTGAAACCACTAGAACAGATAAATGAATTCAACAAAGTAGCAGGATACAAAATTAATATCCAGAAATCAGTTGCATTTTTATATGTCAATAATGAACTATCAGAAAGGGAAATTAAGAAAACAATCCCATTCATGATTGCTCCAAAAGGAATAAAATACCTAGAAATAAATCTAACCAGGGACAAAAAAAACAAAACCTGTGCTTGGAAAACTATATGACACTGGGACTTCCGACAAGATGGCGGCATAGGTGAACGCGCCATGTCTCCATGCACAGCCAAACAAGGAAAAAACCAGAAATTTATCTAAACAAAAACAGCCAGATCTGACAGAAAATCGAATTGAGAGGGAGTCCGACAACCAAGGAATTAAAGAAGACACATTCATCCAGTCTGGTGAGCCGGGAGGAGCAGGGTGGAGGGAGAGCACTCGGCAACCCCGCAGCGAGCTGGTGAGCAGACGGCAGGACCGCGGTCTGAGGGGCGGTTCCCGCAGGGCTGCAGAACACTGGGGGGGGGGGGGCCCAACTGAAGCACAGCCAGCGCCTGGCTCATCCGGACCCAGTGGGCCGGGCAGGTCCACATTGGCATGCAGAGAAACCAAGAGAGAAAGAAGGGCACAACCCATCGGCGCAGAGTAAGAGCACCTGTGGGGGTGGAGTCGGCGGCGGGAGGAACTCCCGGCCTCACAGGAGAGTTCACTGGGGAGACCAACGGGGGATTGGAGCTGTGCGGCCTCTCCACTGACCCGGAGCGACCCCTGGAGCCAGTGCAGAGGGGCTCAAATTGCTTGCGGGAGGCGGTGTGGGTGCGGAGAGCAGAGCAGGCACCATTGTGCTCTCAGGTCCCGCCCCCACAGGCTACGTCACAGCACAACTACCTCGAGTTTACCTGCCCAGGTGAACCCCAAGGCTCTGCCCTCCTTACAGTAACAGACTCACCGAGGAAAAAAAAAATGGCCCAAAGAAAGGAACAGATCAAAGCTCCAGAACTAACTGACCAAGAGATAGACAACCTATCAGATGCACAGTTCAAAACCCTTGTAATAAGGATGCTCACAGAATTTGACGAAAAATTATCAAAATTGCTTGAACAAATGAGGAAAGATCTGCAGGGAACCAATAGGGATAAGAAGGAACCTGGGACTCAAATCAACAGAGTGGACCAGCAGAAAGTAAAAAAACATCCAACCAGAAAAGAATGAAGAAACAAGAATTCAAAAAATGGAGGAGGGGCTCAGAAACCTCCAGGACATCTATAAAC
>PVJI01025237.1:0-20190 GCA_004026765.1 Micronycteris hirsuta | reverse complement strand
GAAGAAGGCCGAGGGAAAATTTATGAAAAGTTTCAAATTCATTCACTAGTATTTACTTAGCATGTCCCAGGTCCTGTGCTAGGGGCTGTCCTGTCCTCGAGAGAAAAGCAATTAAGATATAGCCTTGTCCTCCAAGGGTCCCCATGTAACAGAGGACATGGAAAAGGGATGACAGTTCTTTGTGGTGAGTGCCACCATGTGAGTACTGGAAACAGCGGGGAACAGAAGGAAGGAGTCCCTAAGGCAGCAGTTCTTACAGTGGGCTCTGTGGACTCTGGAGTCCCCAAGACACCTTCAGGATAGCTGTCAGATCAAGACTATCTTCATAATAATACCAAAACGTGGTTCGCCTCTTTCCCCGTGTTGATACGTACACTGATGGTGCAAATGCAGTGATGGGTAAAAACTGCTGGTGCTTTGGCAGGAATCCAAGCAGTGATACCAAACTGTACTGGTAGTCACGGTACTCTTCCTGCCACACTTGCAATAAAAATAGTAATAAAGCTAAGTAAGTTTCACTTAAAAATGCCTTTGACAAAGCAAGCATATAATTTCATTAAATCTTGGTCCTTGGGTACAGATCTTCTTAATACCCTACGTGATGAAACGGGAAGTGTGCGTGGTAACACTTACGTGCATTCTAAAGGAGTATGATGATGGTCTCCAGAAGCACTTGTGCGATCGTTTGGTTTGTGAACTACGGCTTTTTTCAAAGAACACTGTATTTACTTGAAAGAACAATTGACAAACTATGGCCACTTCAAGGAATACCATTAACAGTAGTTATTGCCAATGATCATGTTTGAGCTTTCGGAAGAAAATCAGATGTTTGGAAAACTTGTATCTGTCCTTAGAAGGTTGCCAGCTTTCCAGCATTTAAGGATTTTCCTGATGAGATTAGTGGTAACATTAACAATGTGATTTCAAAGTGAGAATGTTATACCATGGTACAAAATGTTCATTAATATAATGATTCTAAATTGCAACTAATCTTTACAAACTACCATGTATTGAGTTTTGGTGTAGTATCAAAGAATACCTACAACTATCTGACAAACTACTGAAATATCTCTCTTTTCCATTACCTACCTGTGTGAGGTCAGGTTTTCATCATATAATTCACCCAAAACAATGTATCAGAACTTACAGGAAAATCCAACTGTTTTGTACTCAATCAGACATTAAAGAGATCTGTGGGCCTGGCTGGTGTAGCTCAGTGGATTGAGCGCGGGCTGGGAACCAAAGGGTCCCGGTTCGATTCCCAGTTGCGGCACATGCCTGGGTTGCAGGCTGGGTCCCCAGTGAGGGCCATGTAAGAGGCAACCATACATTGCTGTTTCTCTCCCTCTCTATCTCCTTCCCCTCTCTATAAAAATAAATAAATAAAATCTTTAAAAAAAAAAAAGAGATCTGTGAAAGCAAAACCAGCCTTGGCCAATGTGGCTCAGGCAGGTGGAGCATCGTCTGTCAGGGAACTGAAAGGATTCGGGTTTGGTTCCTGGTCAGAGCACATATGGAGGTTGTGGGTTTGATCCCGTCCTGGTGCGCAGGATCCCCAGTCCAGGCTCATACAGGAGGCAAGGTTCCTGGTCAGAGCACATATGGAGGTTGTGGGTTTGATCCCGTCCTGGTGCGCAGGATCCCCAGTCCAGGCTCATACAGGAGGCAACCAACTGATGCTTCTCTCTTGCATCTATGTTCCTCCCTTCCTCCCTCCTGCCTCTCTAAAAGCAGTCCTCAGGTGAAGGTAAAAAAAAATTTTTTTAAGTAAAGATAAAATCATGACATTCTTCTCAGTAAATATTTTGAAAACATATGTTTTCATAAAAACATAATTTATGTTACCACAGTTTTATTTTTATTTCTAAAATGAATTAATGTTTTTATCATTTCTGTTTGGATTTTAAAATGGCAACTATCAATAAATATAATCCATACAAACAAGTTATTTTGGGGTCCCAATAATTTTTAAGAGTGGAAAGGGCACAGAGAGCAAACATTTTAAAAACCACTGCCCTAAGGGAGTGATTTAAAATGAGTTTAAATGAAGCAACCCCTCAACTACTTTTCCTCAGCTAGAGGAGAAGCTCTAGTTCTCTGAAAACATTAGCTAGTTTAAACACAAGCAATTAAAACGAATGATATATATGGGGTTGAATACTGTTTTTTTTTTTTTAAAGATTTTATTTATTTATTTTTAGACAGAAGGGAATGGAGGGAGAGAGGGAAACATCAATGTGTGGTTGCCTTTCATGTGCCCCCCCCTCACTGGGGACCTGGCCCACAACCCAGGCATGTGCCCTGACTGGGAACTGAACCAGGATCCTTTGGTTCGCAGCCCGCGCTCAATCCACTGAGCTACACCAGCCAGGACTGTTCTTTTTTTTTTTTTTAACTTTATAACATGATCCAATTCTACTTATTTTTTTTCTCTTCCTTACAATTTTTTAAAAATTATTTTATTGTTTCAATTCTACTTTTTAAATTGTATTAGAGTAACATTAGCTAATAAAATTGTATAGGTTTCAGGGGTGCAATTCCATAACACATCATCTGTATATTGTATTGTGTGTTCACCACCAGTCAAATCTCCTTCCATCAGCCATCATTTATCTCCCCCTGACCTTTCCTACCTCTCCCACCCCCCTTCCACTCTGGTGTTACCATACTGTGGTCTGTCCGTGAGGGGATGTTTCGTTTTTGTGTAATCCCTTTACCTTTTCTACCCAGTCCCCCACCCCCGCCCCTCCGACAGCTGTCAGTCTGCTCTCTGTGCCTATGAGTCTGTTTCTATTTTGTTAGTTTTACTTTGTTCACTAGATTATACATATAAGTGAAATCATATGGTATTCATCTTTCTTTGACTGGCTTATTTCACTTAACATGTTTTCCAGGTCTATCCATGCTGTCGCAAAGGGTAAGATTTCCTTCTTTTTTATGGCTGAGTAGTATTTCATTGTGTAAATGTCCCAAAGCTTCTTTATCCACTCATCTAATAATGGATATTTGGGTTGCTTCCAAATCTTGGCTATTATAAATAATGCTGCAGTGAACACAGGGATGCGTATATTCTTTTGAATTAGGGTTGTGGGATTCTTTGGATACATTCCCAGAAGTGGAGTCACTGGGTCAGAAGGCCGTTCATTTTTACTTTTTTGAGGAAACTCCATGCTGCTTCCCTCAGTAGCTGCACCAGTCTGCATTCCCACCAACGGTGCATCAGGGTTCTCTTTTTTCCACATCCTCATCAATACATGTTTATTTGTTTATTTTTAAGTTTTATTTATTTTCAGAGAGAGGGGAAGGGAGGGAAAGAGAGAAACATCAATCATTTGCCTCTCACAGGCCCCCAAACAGGGACCTGGTCCACAACCCAGGCATATGCCCTGACCAGGAATCAAACCAGGGACCTTTCACTTTGCAGAATGATGCCTAACCAACTGAACCACACTGGTCAGGGCTGTTTGTTGATTTATTGATGATAGCCATTCTGACAGGTGTAAGGTGATATCTCGTTGAAGTTTTAATTTGCACTTCTCTGATGATTAGTGACATTGGGAAATGTTGTTCTTATTTTATAACTAGTTCTTACCTCAAAAGTATGATATAATTCCAAAGTCTTCTGCTTCCTTGAACTTATACCAAGGAGAATCTTGCTGCCAAAGGAAAGAGTAGTCAAATTTTAGGCCTCTTGTGGCCAAATCAATCACTCCATGGCTTGCTTTTACCAACACACACAGTGTTATAGTTGAGTTAAAATAAATAAGTATTCAATAACTTACCACAAGCACTGTAAAGTGAAGGAGAAGCAGTGCAGGGATGAGGCTGGTTTTATGGACATGGCCTCAGGTCTTTCTTTTTAGTACGACCAAAGCTGAGCTTCTATTCCTCTGGCTAAAAGTCTGGAAAAATTTTTAAGACCTGTCTTTCCTACTGAATGCTGTATCTCCTACATATTAGGCACTCAATAAATACTGTGGAATGACTCTGCCTCCTAACTGGCAGGGCACTAAAGCAACTCAACATTTAAGAGACAGATATAAAAAGAGAGAGCTTCCAAAGGATTGGAAAATTGCAGTAATATGTGGGAAAGAAAGAATGACCACTGTTGCAGTTTCTAATGCAACTTAACAAACCACTCCAAAACTACTGCTTAAATCAATTATTTGACTACATCTCACAATCTCACAAACTACTGGAGTTGTCTAGACTCAAGCATTTGTGGCCTTTCATGCAGTTGCAGCCTCTTAAGTGGTCTCCCTGCTTCCAGAGTCTATTAATACAGCAGCGTGATCCTTCCAAAACCTGTCATATTATGTCCCTCATCTATTTAATTCAAGGTTCTCACAATGGCCTATAAGACCCACAGGATCTGAATTCTCCACCTTCTCCCCCATTGCCTCTCTAACGTCCTGTGCCATTATTCACTCTCCCCTTGGCTTACTTCCCTTCGGTCACATTGTCCTCTTTGGTGTTCTTTGAACACGCACTCTCTCTTCAGGGCCTTCGCACTTGCTGGCTAGTCCGCTTGCAAGGCTCTTACCTGAGATCTCCACGTGACTTGGTCTCTTCCAGCCACTGTTCTGTTCAGTGTAACTGACTCATTTAGGTCTTCACTGACTCTCCCTCCGCCCAACCCCCACTGTTTTGACGGCTAAATGTGTCAGTTAAATGGATGCTTTCTGTACTATAATAGGCTGGTTCAGAAAGCCCGGGTGAGTCGCCACACTGGACATTATGGACATAGAAAGATCTGGCCAGCAAAGGCGTTTGATGATTTTGTTACAGAACGCCAGCCTATTCAATTCTGGAACAGAGGTACGGCTCTATGGCCTGCCACCAAGACTCCCAATGCCAAGCTGGTAAAAAGGAGAGGAATTGCTAATTTAAAAGCTACACAGGCCCGGCTGGTGTAGTTCAGTGGATTGAGCGCGGGCTGGGAACCAGAGGGTCCCGGTTCGATTCCCAGCTGGGGCACATGCCTGGGTTGCCGGCCAGGTCCCCGGTGAGGGCCATGAGATAGGCAACCATACATTGCTCTTTCTTTCTCCCTTCTCCTCTCTCTGAAAATAAATAAATAAAAAAAAAATCTTTAAAATAAAAAAAAAAAACTACACAGATTTAGAATAATGACGGAATTCTGCCATTAAGTCCCACTCCCTTTAAAATACCCACAACCTCTCTCCCTGCCCGCCCCCCCCGCCCCCCCCCCCACCCCGCCACACACTAGCCTCCCTTTTCTCAAATCAGGCCAGTTTTCAGAATATGCCAGTCAGAGATACCGTTTTTCAGGTAAAAACAAAACAAAACAGAAGTCTGCATCTTAGCATTCTCCCGCTCCTCCCAGTAATCCGTGTTTGGTCAAGCAGGTCCCTCAATCCCCAGTGCCATCAACCGTATCTCCGCGTTCTCACTCTTAATCCAAAATCGCGTGGCACCTCCTCGTGCCGGCCTGTGGTGTTCTTTCTGCACCCTTTTAACCCTCCTGGCCAAGAGCGGCGAATGGGTGCCACGCTTAGTTTAAATATTCACTCCGAACCCCCTTGACTCCAGGAGGCTCGTGCCTCTCAACGGATGGGGCTTCCTGCTTCTCAGGACGCGCGGTAAACTTTTTTATCCCCCAAGCCAGGTGAGTGAGGGACTTCTCCATTGGGCTGAACATCCCATTTTCAATTTCTCCACAGACTAGTTCAAAACTGCGGTTCCTAAATGAGCTCTCATTTCTTGGAGTGGTAGTCGGAACCAGGTTCTAGAAGGAGAACTAACTCCCGGAAGAAAGACTGACTTTTTCCAATCTGGGTTCCAGGAGCACCGTCTTAGCAGGAACAAACCGTAGGTGTTAGAGATTTGTGAATGAAGAGCACGGACGGCCCCGCCTTCTTTCCCCATGGAGGTGCGCGCGCTTCTAGTCCTCAATCTACAGCTCGGCGCTCGTCCCTTCCCCGCCGGCCCTCTCTGGCGTCCCATCGATCGGCTCGGCCATCGCGCGCCTGCGCCTTTGGGCTGTCAGTCGGAGGCGGCGTGGGGAACGCTGGGAGCGGCAGCAGCGCGCCGGGAGCCGAGGTAAAGCTTCGTCTTCTGCGCTTCCAGACTGCCTTCTAGCTGGCTGACGGGGGTGGGCAGCACTGTGGTGGCCGCCCGGCTCCGCTTCTTGTGAGGGAGGCGGGTCCTCGAGCCTGGCGGAGGAGGGCCTGCGGGTTTGCAGGAACGTGCAGAGTCCCAGAGTCGCCTGCTCGAGTCCCTGCGCGACCCGGCCAGGGAACCAAGTGTCCGAACTAGAAGAGAACTTGGGGAGAATCCGAGCCAACCACCTTGTGCAGCAGATGGAGAAACTGGGTTTCAGAGAGGGGAGGATCTGCTCGAAGTTACAGCGAGTTAGAACGAGACGACCTTAGCGCAGTCTCTGAATTCTTTTTACTTCATCTCTTCATTTTTTATTCTGCCTATTTTTAGTTACTTAGGTGCAAGACAATGAAATATAAAATGGAATAATAAGGTCCGCACGGGAGATCAATTATGTTATTGAACACATTGTTTTTATCTTACCAATTTGCAAAAGGAGAAGGCAGTGAGTGCTATGATGAAGGCTGTCTGAGATGCCGTGACCTCACTCTTTTACATTTGAGAGGCTAACTAGAAACTCGTCTCCTCGATTCCCATCACCCAGAGTCGTGGCGGTGACATTGAGGCATTTGACAGTCTGCATGGTATCATGGCTAGTTATGTTCGTGATTATCACCCAGAGCCTCATTGAGAGCAGGGAACTGACATCCCCCTGGCTTGGGTTCTAATGTCTCTTCTGCACATGTTTGAGCTGGACTCTTACACGGGGTTGTTGTGAAGTACTCATTCCACAAACACTGAGTGTCTGGCATCTGATGGGAATTGTGTTAGGTACTGGGAATACAGTAGTGACAAATACAGTCCCTACCTTCAAGGAACACAGGCAAATAGACATTTAAATACATGGGCATCAAAGATTAAAGGCAGAGGTGATCTGTACATGGCAGAGTGCAAGCGCCCAAGGGGAAAGGAGTCGCTTCTACCAGGAGGGTGGGAAGGATTAGGAATGGCATAATGATTCTTAGAACTGAGTCTTAAAAGTTTAATAGGTGATTACCAGGCACAGGAGAAAGGTACGTAGGAAGCAAGAATGGTAATACAGAGACCAGAATTATGCAACAGCATGGTTCAGTTTGCACAGAAGGCTTTCCATGATCTAGCCTCTGTCTAATAATATCAAACACTTTTATAGTGCTTGCTGTGGGGTTGACTGATTTTGTGTGCTCTACATAGCTTAACTCATTTACCGTTCACAACAACTCTGCGAAGCAGAAACTGTAATTATCCTCACTTAGAAAATGAAGAGAACTGAGGCATAGAAAAGTTATGTAGCTTGTCCTAGTTCACACAGCTAATACGTGGTAGAACTGGAATTCAAACCCAGTAAGTATGGCTCAAAGGTCTGTGAACTTAAGTACCAGGTTCCTTTCTATGAACTGGGGATGCTGAGAGCTTTAGATGTCAGGCCCCTGGTCATATCACCCATAAGTGGCAAAATCAGAACTCAAGACTCAGGTCTTTTGACTCTGGAAGGTCCAGTGCTCTTAGTAACATTAGATGCAATGGAAGGTGTATGGTGCCAAATTGAAGTTAAATTCCAATCTGAGGCCACACTCACTGCAGTCAAAATTACGGTATCTTTGCCCTGGCTGGTATGGCTCAGTTGGTTGGAGGGTCATTCCGTAAAGCTAAGGGTCATGAGTTCAATTCCCGGTCAGGGCACATGCCTGGGTTGTGGGTTCAGTCCCCAGTTGGGGACTGTGTGAGAAGCAACAGTTCGATGACTGTATCTTTAAGTGTGGCTATTGTCCTTTGGGTGTACTGAAAAGCGCTGCAATTAAGATATTGATGTGAGGGGCCCAGGACTGGTCATAGTTATGGTAAAGGTGCAACATTATTTGCCAGTTTGATGTTAAATAAATTCTTTTTCTGAACATTACATTTAACACTTGTATTAAAAAGTTTGCACCATTTGTTGTAAGTCAAAGGGTACTTTTATTTTTAATCAATAAGGAATTGTGACCTTTTACTGTGCTTCTCTTCTGTGGTAGCTCATGTAAAGAGATTCTTTATTTTTTTAAAGATTTAACTTATTTTTAGACAAAGGGCAAGGGTGGGAGAAAGACAGAAACATGAATGTGTGTTTGCCTCTCGTGCGCCCCCTACTGGGGACCTGGCCTGCAACCCAGGCATGTGCCCTGACTCGGAATCAAACCAGCAACCCTTTGGTTTGCAGGCCAGCACCCAATCCACTGAGCCACACCAGCCAGGGCAAGAGATCCTTTTGAAGGTCAAATAGCTTCCTTAAATTTGAAAAAAAGGAATTAGTTTGGTTTGTTTCTGCAGTTGGGCTCTTCAAATCTAGATCCACATGCAAGCTTGCATGTGTGTTTAATATCTATAGTTGGGGGTAATGAGAAGATGGGAGCAGTTGGCTGGATTATTGGAGGAATTTAAGTCATTTCATACTTTTCAGAGACTTAATATGCTTGTAGTGTGATGTTAATTTTAGCTAGAAATTTTAAATATTTTCAAGGATTAAGAATTGAATCAGAAGCGCACTTGGTAAACTATTACTTCTTCAAGAGTCAGCTCAAGCATTACCTTCCTATAAAACCTTCCCTGTCTTTTCTAGGAAGACTTAGGTGTTACCTTCACTATTTGCCTACTGTATCTTGGATATATCTCTGTGGTGGCACTAATGATAGCATATTGTAATTTATTGAATTTGTCTTCACTTAAATTGTAAGCACCTCAAGGGCAACGGCCAGATTTTTAAAATTCGTATCCCTCCTCTAGCCCATCTCCCCAAACTGGAGCTGAGAGCATACGAGTATACAGTGTGAGAAAAAGTAGGTTTGCAGTTGTGAGTACACAAAACACGCAGTTGATTCTTTATTATTATTTATAAGTTACTGTATTCCATACAAACAGCTCTAAGCCTACTTCCTCCCCACCCCCCATATGGTAAGAGAATATGATAAAGGTGACGTTTATACTGCATCTAAGGAGCCGTTCTTATCTGGTTATTGGAGTTGGAAGCGATGCATTTGCCATGGGGGGCATCAATAACCTAAATAGAAATTGCATTAGTACTGTGTATGCTCCGATTCTTGTTACTTTTTTTTCTTGTTGTTTTTCTCTGTGATTGCAGTTTGTAAAAATGGAATTTCAGGCAGTAGTCATGGCAGTTGGAGGGGGATCCCGGATGACAGATCTGACTTCCAGCATTCCCAAGCCTCTGCTTCCAGTTGGGAACAAGCCTTTAATTTGGTACCCATTGAACCTGCTTGAGCGTGTTGGATTTGAAGGTGAGCTATGGCAATGAGATGTACTCATAAACTTTTAGGGTGTTTGATCCCAATGATTTGTCAGTTTTATGAGGGTGAGAGAGGATGAATGAGAGAAGACTAGGACCCAGTGTTGGCTGGAGACTGGCCTGTTTAAATTAGGAACACTGGAATACTCTATTGCTGTGTGAAAAAAGTTGAGAAGATAGCACTAAATGTTACTGTTTTAGAAATGGTCTCCACAATGACCTAAAATGAACCATGTAAGGCTATCAGAAAGAACGTAGTAGGAATCCAAGTGCCTCATACACACAGTACTTACTGTGAATCTATATGTGCCAAATAGTATTATATTAAGCACTGGGGTACAGAATTGAAAAGATAGCTCAGGTCCTGATCTTCATTGGACCTTAAAGTCTACTGGAAAGATACACATATAAATATAGTGCCCTGGCTGGTGTGCCTCAGTAGATTGAGTGCTAGCCTGCAAACCAAAAGGTTGCTGGTTCGATTCCTGGTTGAGTCACATGCCTGGGTTGCGGGCCAGGTCCCCAGGTGAGGGTGTGCGAGAGGCAACCAATTGATGTATCTCTTGCATGTCAAGATTTCCCTCTCTCTCTTTCTCCCTCCCTTCCCCTTTCCTCTCTCTAAAGATAAATAAATAAAATCTTTTTAAAAAAAAGATTACAAAGGAATCAATGTGAAAGGTCTCAAAAAAAGAGTGTTACTGTGTAATATGGTAAATGTTATAACAGAGGTGCATTATAAGTGCTTGGAAATACAAAGAAAGTTGCTGTTTCTCCTTGAGGGATTCAGAGAACTCTTCGTAGATTAGCTGACCCTTGAGTTAAGTCTTGAAAAATAGATTATCAGATTGACAAGTGAGGAGAGAACATTCCATGAAGAAATGGTATGAAGAGGTGCAGACACATGATCAGCACAGCATGTTCTGGCAACTGCTAGTCACTCCGTGTGGCTGTGACATAAAGTATAAGGAGGAAGAGCAGATGTCGTGAGAGAGATAAGCAGGAGCCACGCTATAAAGGGCCTTGCATTCCGTGCTGAGGGATATAGATTTTTTTCCTGAAAGCAGTGGGGAACCAGTGAAAGGCTTAAATAAAGGTATTATGTGGTTAGAATCATATTTTAGCTATTTTGTGTCTTTTACATCTTTATATAAATTGTAGAATTAGCTTATCAATTTCTACTAAAAGTGTTGCTAGGATTTTGGTTGTGATTGAATTGAATCCAGGGACTAATAGGAAGAGAATTCACATTATAACAATACTTAGTCTTCTGATCCATGAGCATGGTATATCTCTCCACTTACTTAATGTCTCCTATAATTTCAGTGATTTTATAGTTTTCTGTGTGTAGGATTTACACATATTAAATTTATCTGTAAGTAGTTTATATTTTTGATGCTATTGTAAATAGTAATTGTTACATTCTAATTTCCAGTTGTTTGCTATTATTATATAAAAATACAGTTTTTTAAATACTGAACTTTTATCCTGCAATTTTGCTTAATACATTTATTAATTTTTGTAGCTTTTTGTAGATTCCTTAGGATTTTCTACAATTTGACCTAATTGACATTTGTAGAACGTTTCATCCAGTAAAGCAGAATATACATTCTTTTCAAGTACTTTTACCAAGATAGAGTATATTTTTGGAAATAAAACAAATCTCCGTGGCTGGTGTAGCTCAGTGGATTGAGCGCGGGCTGCGAACCAAAGGGTCGCCGGTTCGATTCCCAGTCAGGGCACATGCCTGGGTTGCGGGCCAGGTGCCTAGTGGGGGCTGCATGAGAGGCAACCACACATTGATGTTTCTCTCCCTCTCTTCCTCCCTCCTTTCCCTTCTGTCTAAAAATAAATAAATAAAATCTTAAAAAAAAAAAACCAAATCTCAAATTTATAGGGATTAGAATCATACAATATATATTCTTATAAAAAACAATGGTAGATTTAAATTAGACATCATAACAGAAATATATCAAGAGAATCCCTAAGTATTTGGAGATTAAATGACATACTTCTACATAACCCATATATTAAAGAAGAAATCAGAGAAAAATTAGAAAATATTTTTCATTTACTGAAAATGACATGCACTGTATTAAAATTTGAGGGATATAGTTGAAAAGTTGTGTAGAGGAAAATATATAGCATTAAGCACTATATTTGAAAAGAAAAAATATCTCAAATTATCATCAAAGTTTTGCTTTCAGAAACTAGAAAAAGAGGAGCAAATGAAACTCAAATAACTAGGAAGGAAATTTTTTAAAAGATGAGAGCAGAAATAAATGAAATAGAAAACAAAAGCATTACAGAAAAATCAATAAAATTATTAAATATTTAGTTAGATCTACCAAAAAAGAGAAGACATATTACTAAGAACAGGAATGAGAGAGGAGACATAACTATAGATCCTACAGACATTAAAAAGATAAGGGAATATTATGAACAACATTATGGTAATAAACTTCATAACTTAGATTTACCATTTTTAAAGAATTGCTTTGGAAGCTATAAGAGGAATGGAGTTGAGGGAGTCAAGACTACCAGCAGGGAGATGAGCTAGGAGGTTGGCACAAAAGCCCACCAGCGATGGAGAGGGCCTGAACTAAAGACGTTGTACTAAGGATGGAGAAGAGGGAACATTTGAAAATGCTGATGACGAAGAGGAGGGGAAATAGAAAAACGGGGGAGAGTTCCCTCTGTTTTTTGCTTAGGTCATGAGGTGATGCCATTACCTAGGAAAGGAAATACAACAAGGAACAGGTTTGAATGAAGAAATGAGTTCAGCTTTGGCCACGATGAGTTTGAGTTGTCCTATAGTAAGACAAAACAAATCAGAGGACCACATGGAGCGGGTGCTAGGTCCTGGGGCCCAGTCTTGTGATCCAGCGGAATGATCGTTCCACTGTGAGATGCCTTCCTAGGGCAGACCTGTAACATCCCTATGCAGCAGTCTGCATGACACTGACACTGGTGGTGGGAGGTTATGCTTTAGAGGAGATTTTCTTTTTAGAGCTCAATCTCATAGGCGAAGGAGTACCTTAATATACTTTAAAATCTCCTAATTTCCTTTAATTACTCCTTAGGCCTTGTCATCTGTCTTTTTTTCTTTTTACTTGTGCTATCTATATATCTTTAGTTATGCTTGGAGGTGGCATTTTGTGGCATATTTAATACCCACTACATAGGAAATTCCTCTTACTAAGGCTCACTCAGAAACTGGAGCATGCCTTCTTTTTTCCTTTTTTTAAAGATTGTATTTATTTACTTATTTATTTTTAGAGAGAGGAGAAGGGAGGGAAAAAGAGGGGGAGAAACACCAATGTGTGGGAGATACATTGATTGATTCCTCTCACACACTGCCAAGTGAGGACCTGGCCCACAACCCAGCCATGTGCCCTGACTGGGAATCGAACTGACAACCTTTTGGTTTGCAGTCCGGTGCTCAACCCACTAAGCCACACAAGCCAGGGCTGGAGAATATCTTCTTAACATAGGACTCTGGAGTTTAATAATCAAGTCTGTATTTTCTCTTTTCATATTGTTCATGATTTTAGAGAAGTTAACATAGCCCTTAGCTTCTGTCTCCCTCCATAAAGAAGTGTCTTGGTCCAATTATTAGACTGACTGACTATCCCATATTTTCAGTTATGTTTCTCCCTTCACTCTATCCACTTTATCTAAATGTTCTCTCCAACCCATGGACATGTCACCTTCTCTTTGAAATCCCAAACAGCATGATCACCCTGTCTTCTATGCTACACTTCCTCTATCCTAGTGCCTCTCAAGGCCTGTTTTATGCTGTAGTTGGCAGCATGGCAGACCGATCTCTTCAAGAGCAGGTACTGTCTCGTTTGTCTTTGTAATATCAGCATTTTACATACACTGCATACTAAAGAAATTTTTGTTGTACTTAAATTCATCATGGCTTACCTCAAATGCCATCTTTTACATGAAACCCTCCTTAATCATTTCCATGTCCAGTATCTTCATGCTAAATTTCTTTAAAATAGGAACCATGTTGAATTCATTTCTGAATTCTCAGTGCTTATTTGTCCTTTACATATTAAATGTATTTGTATTTATTGGATGAATGAATGAGTGAAGGAAGGTTAAATGATTTGAAAAAGAAAAGAGGAAGAAAGAAGAGAAGAAAATAGAAAAGAATGATTATAATGAAAGAGAGAGATAATTACCACCTGGGGCACTATCATGGAACAAGTGGAAATTGTTCCACTTTAGAGATGATAAAATTCAATCTTCAGACATCAGCAACACGTGTGATGTTACAGTGGCTTACATTACCCTACCAAAGGTTCATGACAAGTAACTACACAGGTAAAGACATCTGTTACGGGGAAATTGCCACTTACTAGAGTTCATTGTGGTCCTCAGTGAAGCACTAATGGCTACCTGGTGGAAAGTGATGATAGCTCTTACTCTGTAGTGAATAAAGAGTTAAAATGTGATATATTTTGATGAATGCTCTTCTGAATTGTTTACGCCAAGAAGTATCATGTCATATATTAAAGTGAGGACTCTAATCAGACGGACCTGAGTTTTATCTTGAATCCATTGCTTACTAGTTGTGTGACCCTGAACACAGTCACACAAGTTACAGCCCACGTTTCCTCATTTGTAAACAGTGAGGTTGTTGTAAGAATTGAGAGACTGTATGTAAAATACATGAAAAGGTTCAATAATAGTAAGTGTTCGAAACACCAAATCTCATTTGAAATAGAAAAACTGTTATCTAAATGAATGAGGGATTTTGTGTTTTTATTTCTCCTTTCCTTTTGTGCTATAGAAGTCATTGTTATTACAACCAGGGATGTCCAAAAGGCTCTATCTGCAGAATTCAAGATGAAAATGAAGCTAGATATTGTGTGTATTCCTGATGAAGCCGACAAGGGAACTGCAGATTCTCTGCGCCACATATATCCAAAACTTAAGGTGAAACACTGTTTCTTGATTTTTATTTTTTATTGAAGATAAATGTCATCTTATGTTTCTCCAGTGCATTATAGTTTACAATGCTTTTTAAAAAATATATTCTGCGCTGGCTGGTGTAGCTCAGTGGATTGAGCGCGGGCTGGGAACCAGAGGGTCCAGGTTCGATTCCCCATGAGGGCACATGCCTGGGTTGCAGGCCAGGTCCCCACTGAGGGCCATGTGAGAGGCAACCATACATTGCTGTTTCTCTCTGTCTCCCTCCCTTCCCCTCTCTCTAAAATAAATAAATAAAATCTTAAAAATATATATATATGTGTATATATATATATTCTTGCACCACATACTTCATTGCCCATACTCTTCAACTGGTTTTAGTTTAATTTAATTACTAATGAAGATTTAGACATTTAATTGTCACAGTCACTGGTTTCCAATATTTTAAAGTAACTGTACATCTTTATAAAAAAGTACTTCAAATTTATTTTAAAAGATTCCATTTATATGAAGTTCATGGATAAGCAAAATTATCATATAGTGATATAATAATTTTTAAAATTATTACATAGTGATATAACTCTGCAGATGACAGATTAACTGGAAAGAAGTACAGAGGAATTTTAAAAATTCTAGATCCGCTCACATGATAATATTTCAATTTTCAGTCTCTTGTGATTAAAAAACTTAACGAGGGCATATAGATTTGAGGACATAGTCTCCACAATGGCTGGTGGCCCATAAACTGAGAAAGACCCATCATAAATTGTTCTAAAATTGATGTCCTTTGGAAAGAATTCAGTCTGTGTGATAAAGTTTCCATCTTGTTTGAATTGGGGGACAGACTTTTTTCTGCTATTTCTGGTGACTGCAAACAGATGTATTAATATATTCAACCTGCCTATGCACTAAGAAGCAAAAAAGTAATACAGAAATGTGTGTGGTCTTCCTTCCCCTTTATTGGGGAGTGATTCACGCATAGTAAATGTGCAGCGATATTAAGTACTATACAGTTCAGTGAGTTTAGACAAATGTGCGCATCCAGTTTACCTTTACCCAAATCTAGGGCATTTCTGTCACCTCTGAAATTTCCTTTGTGTTTCTTTTCAGTCAGTCTCACACCTCTGTAGAGTCAACTGCTGTTCTGATTTCTATCACCATATATTAATTTTGCTTGTTTATGAACTAGATATAAATGGAATCATACAATTTTTTCTGGTTTCTTTTATTCAACATAATGTTTTTCAGATTAATTCATATTGCAGGTATAACTAGTTTGGTCTTTTGTATTGCTGAATAGTATTCCATTGAATAAATATAACTCTCTTTACCCATTTTCCTGGTGAGGGTCTCTTGGATTGTTTCTAATTTTGGATTTTTAGCATAAAGCTGTTATGAATATTGTTCTATTTGTGAAAGTATTCTAGGTTATAGGGTTTACTTTATTAGAAACTGCCAGTTGTTTTCCAAGTGGTTGTACAATACTGTTTTACACTTCCATCAAGAATATGTGAGTTGCATTTGCTTCACATCTTTATCAATTCTCACTTGTCAGTCTCCTTAATTTTAATCATTCTAGCGGGTATGTATATAGTAGTATCTCAGTGTAGTTTTAATTTACATTCCCCTGATAGTAATGATGCTGACCACCTTTTCGTGTTTATTGGCCATTTGTATATCTTCATAGAGTGTCTGTTTGAGGCATTGGCCTATTTTTTACCTTTTTATTATTTACCTTTTACCTATTTACCTATTATTTACCTTTTTATTATTGACTATAGAAATTCTTTATATATTCTAGATGCAAAGTCTTTTGTCAGATATGTGTTACGAATATTTTCTGCCAGTCTGAGGCTTTTTCCCCACTTTTTAGTGATATCTTTTGATGGCACCCAGATTACTGTTTTCTTTTATGATTAGCGCCTTTTTTTTTTTTTTTTTTAGATTTTATTTATTTTTTTTTTTAGAGGGAGAGGGGAAGGGGGGAAGAAAGAGAGGGAGAGAAACAGCAATGTATGGTTGCCTCTCACATGGCCCTCACTGGGGACCTGGCCCGCAACCCAGGCACGTGCCCTGACTGGGAACGAACTGGGACCCTTTGGTTCCCAACCCGCGCTCAATCCACTGAGCTACACCAGCCAGGGCTGATTAGCGCTTTTTTTTGTCTAAGAAATCTTTGCTTATCCCAAGCTTGTGAACATATGTTTTCTTCTAAAAATATTACAGGTTTAGCTTTTATATTTAGATCTGTAACCCATCTTGATGTTATTTTATATGTGATGTGAGATGGGGATAGAGGTTTACTTTATTTTATATGGATATTTGGCTGTTCTAGCACCATTTGTTAAAAAGACTTTCCTTTCCCCATTGAGTTTGACCACATATGTATAGTCTATTTCTGTCCTCTCTGTTTTGTTCCATTGGTCTATTTGTCTGTCTTTGCCTCAGTACCACGTTGGATAATGACTTCATTATTTTAACTTTACAGTGGGTCTTAAAATCAGGTAGTGTAAATCTGCCAGTTTCGATCCTTTAAGATTGTCTTGGCTATTTATAGGTCCTTTGGCTTTCCATACAAATTTTATTTAATTTTTATTTTTAAGTATATTTTATTGATTATACCATTACAGTTGTTTCATTTTTTCCCCTTTATCCCCCTCTGCCCTGCACCCCACCTGCCACCAGCATTCCCTTCCCCAATTCGTTCATGTCCATGAGTCATACATATAAGTTCTTTGGCTTCTCCATTTCGCATACTATTCTTGACCTCCCCCTGTCTGTTTTGTACCTGCCATTTATGCTTCTTATTCCCTGTTTTCCCTGCTCGGCTCTTAGATGGCTTTCACTTCCCCTGCTCCCCACAAGCAAATTGGGCCCTTCTGGTAATGATTCATGGGTTGGCAGGTTTGAGTACATTCTAGGACCCCGTGGGTCTCTCCCAACAAACTCTCCTGTGAGGCTGGGAGTTTCTCCCCCTTCTGCAACCCCTACAGCTTTTACAGCCAGAGGTTTTGAGGCTTTAGTTTCTCATACTGGAACCCTGGGTAGTGTGGTCTGTTTTGTTCCCCAGTTGTTCCTACAGATTTTTCCACGCACGAATGTGGGACCTTTGGTCTTCCAGCCACCACCTCACTCCTCTGGGTCTGCCAGCCACTGCCTTGTTGTGTCCTCTCTGCCCCGGCTTCTGGTCTCTGCCCCTCATACCAGTCTGGATGAATGTTTCTTGTTTAACTCCTTGGTTGTTGGACTTCCATGCAGTTCGATTTTCTGCCAGTTCTGGTTGTTTCTGTTTTTAAATTTGTTGTTGTCCTTCTTTCGGTTGTATGAGGGAACAAAGCGTATCTACCTATGCCTCCATCTTGGCTGGAAGTTTTCCGTATAAATTTTAGAATTAGTTTGTCAGTTTCTCCAAAAAAATTTTTTCTGGGATTTTTTTGGAATTGCATTGAATGTATAGATCTATTTGGGGAGAATTGACACCTTAATATTGATTCTTCCAATTCTCGAACATCTCTTTATTTAGGTTTCCTTTTATTTCTTTCAACACTGTTTTATAACTTCATTTTAGAGGTTTTGAACATCTCTTGGTAAATTATTCCTAGGTAAGTGTTTTTAATGATATTATAACTGGTATCTTTTATTCTATTTTTCAACTGTTAATTGCTTGTATATAGACATATAACTGGTTTTTGTATATTGACATTGTGACCACCCTGTGCCCATGTTAAATTGTAAATTCTTTAGGATTTTCTATATACATCATCATGTTGCCTGCAAATAAAAAGAGTATTACATCTTCCTGTCTAATCTTTATGCTTTTTGTTTCCGTTTACCGTGTTATTGCCCTGGCCAGGACCTTCAGTGCAATATGTGTAGACATTTCTATGTATTTTTTGGCCTCCCTTTTTGTTTTCTAAGCTTTCCCTCAAGTTGGTGTTTCTGATTAGGCTGGGGATTTTAATACCGTAATGTTGGGTGTGGTACTTTCTGGAAAGCAACTGCTTATTTCTTCATGGAAAATATGGGGCGTTTCATTAAGATAACGAAATGAGAATTCCGTTCTTTCATAGGCCAGATGCCAGGTTTACCAAGAAACTTAGGGTGTTTAGTGGTCTTCCCAGAGGCTGTTTTAACTATTGTCTAAAAGTTTAAGGTGGAAGTATGAATCTTCATTGTTCCCTAATTTGTAAATCTTAGAAAAGTTATGTTTAGCCTAGCCTGGAACTGGAGAGAGATGCTAGGAGTCACATGCAAAGGATTTCTGTAACTCTTAGAGGCTTGAGAAGTAATAGTGGCAACTATTACTAGGGAGGGCTGAGGAGGAGAGTAAAGTGACTGCCAAAAGGACATTTTACTCCGAGGATACTACCTGTTATGGTTTGGATCATTTACGCCCTGGTATAGGGCTTCCCCGTGCACCTAAGATCCGAATTCTCATTGAGTCATTTGTCGCGGTCTCATTTCTTTTTCTCCATTAACTCTTTGTTACCACATCATTTACACAGTACCCTTTGCATAGAATCCTACCTAAGTAAATAAATAAAATAAAATAGTCAGGGTCTTCACTAACAGGAGCCGCCTCCTTTCCTCCTGTCGCTCAGCAGGTGCCCTCCAGAATGTGTGCTCTAAGAGGACAGGAGCCTGTCTGTCTCATTTCTTTTTTAATTTTATAATTAATTTTTTAAGTATCTATTTCTTTTTTAACTTTAGGATTTTTTCCTCTTTTATATCCTGTTTCCCTTAAGGCGTTATGAGTTGGGTTTTATTCACGCTTGTGTTTTTTTCTAGTTTAGCCATTATTTCTAAAAAGATTTTTTTTAATAATTACTTTATTGTTGTTCAATTACAATTGTCTGCATCCCCTCCCCCCACCCCTTAAAGATTTTTTTTTTCTATTTCTTTCTTAAATTCTGTCATCTCATATCTAACTTTTCTAATTTAGATTCCTGTTGTCTTTCACATCTGTCATTTTCGTATTTTAGATTATTTTGAAACATTAAGCTACAGATTTAATCTGTTTTGTGAATATGTCTTTATGACATGAGCTTCATCGTCGAGATCCTATTCTAACCTTTATTATTATATATTTTTGACAACTTTTTCTAGAATGTGACTGTAATCCTTTTATATTGCTAATTTTTACCTGAAATTAAATTTTCTAACTTTTCAGAAGGGGTGAGTCAGGACAGCTGCTGTCGTTCCGTAGCTCTAGAGCTCCCTGTTTTGAGATCTTCCTCCTGTGCTCTGTTATCTCCATTTTGTCCAGCCTTTCTCTTTTCTTTGCACTGTTTGTTCCTGTCCTACTTAATTTGGAGTCCGCTCCCAGCAATTTCTCCTCAGTGCATGGCTTCATTTTGAAAGTGAATATTGATTTGGCAGCTTCCAAAGTTCATAGACTGCTCCAGTCCCCTCCGACCTCACTGGGAACAGATGAGGGGACTAAGCCTTAGGAGAGTTCGATGGAAGGTAGCGATTGAACCTGGGTCTCTTACATCAAAGCCTATGCTCTTAACTACCATAGTATGCCATACAGTCTGGGATAGAGGTAGGAATAGAATATTACTTTATCCTGTAGGAATACTTTGAAGGATTATTAGCAGGTTAATATTTTAAGATTTTATTTATTTATTTTCAGAGAGAGGAGAAGGGAGAGAGAAAGAGCAATGTATGGTTGCCTCTCACATGGCCTCCACCGGGGACCTGGCCCGCAACCCAGGCATGTGCCCCGACTGGGAATCGAACCGGGACCCTCTGGTTCCCAGCCCGCGCTCAATCCACTGAGCTACACCAGCCGGGCTATTAGCAGGTTAATATTTTAGAAATGTCACTGCACGAGTGAGGAAAGACAGAGAGATCACAGGGAAGCC
>PVJI01025236.1:0-20773 GCA_004026765.1 Micronycteris hirsuta | reverse complement strand
TTTGGTTTCATCCTTGTGTCCTTTATAGATGTTCCTGAAAACCCCTCCCCATGTACCCCCATCACCCCCTCCCCCCACCCCTCTGGTCATTGTCAGTTTGTTCTTAGTTTCAATGCCTCTGGTTATATTTTGCTTGCTTGTTTTGTTGATCAGGTCCCACTTATAGGTGAGATCAAATGGTATTTGTCTTTCACTGCCTGGCTTATTTCACTTAGTTTTATTCAGATTTTCACTCTTCTCTGGTGAACCTGAATAATTTTCCATAAAAAAAATCACTTATTTTTTTTGCTTGTTTTGTTAATCAGGTTCCAAAATACAACCAGAGGCACTGAAATACAGAACAATCTGACAGTAACCACAGGTGTGTGGTGGGGAGGGATAATGTGGGAAAACAGGGGAAGGGCCAACAAGAAACACTAGCAAGAGCAGGAGGACAAAGCCAAAGGGGGCGGGTTCGAGGGCGGGAGTTGGGGATGGGTGGGACGGAGGGCCGTGGTGGGGTGAAAATGGAGACAACTGTACTGGAACAAAAATAAAATAGAGCAGTTCTCAAGGATATATATAAAAAATCATTTATTTTTAAATACATTTCAAATGTACTGGTAGTTATAAATAGGATTGTCTTATTTATTATTAAATCTCTTCTGAATTTGAAATTCCATTCTCATCCTTGTTCATGTTTTCTTTACTTTTTGCTTGATGCAGCCTACCCCAGGTTTGTCTATTTTAATGATCTTTTCAAAGAAAAACTTTTAGCTTTAATGATTGTCTTTTGTTGTTGCCTCAATATTTATCAACTTCAACTCAGGCTTTAATTCCTTCCTTCCTTCATGTTTGCTGTTCTTCCAGGTTTGTGAACCGAATGCCGAGTTGTATTTATTTTCAGTCTCATTAGTCACCGTGGACATCCAGGTACTTCCTCTTCTGGTAGGAGGAGGGAGTATTCTCGCCCCGCCCTTAGCCCTTCCAGGAACGACCTCAACCCCCATCCCGGGGCGGCTGTGTGGACCACGCCTGCGCAGCCAAAGGATCCGAACCCCTGGTTGTGCCCAAGGGGCGGGGAGGAAAAAGTGTTCCAAGGGTTGCGTTTGATATTTTTGGTTGTTTGAAATCAAGTTTCTCGTTTGCACAGTATCCGAGGAAGGAAGCAGGATAAATTATGACGGCTGATAAAACATACCTGACAGTCCTCTGGACACTCAGCCTACAGCCGCTAATGAGCCGAACAAGGAACAGCCTCGAACGCAGAGAGGCCACAACTGGCTAAGAATCAAGAGACTGGTGGATTCAGGCAGACACAGTGGCTAAAATGTGAAGTCCAATAAAGTGATTTTAAGTTAAAAGATACGTGCCTGAGTTGAGTAATTAAAGTTACTAAAATTTTCATCTCCATTGTGGGAAGTGTAGGAAAAAAACGATCTTTTACGAATATTTCCCTCAGATCCCAGTCTGAACCCCCGATGTACTCACTCCGAGTCAGGGGCGGGGGCGAGCTGGGAAGGCACTGAGCCTCGAGGATCTGGAACTGGATCCGGCTGTTCACCGCTTGAAAACAAGTCCCCAGCTCGAGTTCCGCGTGGCAGACCTGCACGTCAAAAAAGTGTCTTTAGGAATTAAGAACAAAGTTTTGAGGTGTTTCAAAAATTCAAAAATAAAGATCTAAGATTAGAAATCGTGAGATCGCTGCTTTCCATCGGCACACAAAGTTATACATTATAAGGTTTAAAGGATAAAAGGCATGGATTTTGTACAAACGAGGTGGTGACTTTCATGAATTCTGAAACTACAAGTTACAGCTACAAACTGATTTTTCAAAATCAGGGAGACCGAAGACAATGTGAACTGAAAACAAATTAAATTTGTAAGCAGTTTGACTAGAGCAAACGTCAGTGCAATAGACACCCAAGAGCAAGCATGCTGTCAAAAGACTTAAATGTAGTCATTTGAATTATTTTTTTTGAGAACATAGGAAATATGATTTGAAAACATAATAAGTGAGAATCATCCTTACTTTTTCTAAATGCGGATATCAGAGTAGGTGCCGAAATCAGGAGACGACAGGCCACTACAGTGCACAGGCCTGCGGACTGGGAGGCTGATCACCGCGCTGAAGGGGAGCAGGCCCAGGTGGGAGTTGGCGAGAAGGGAGCTGGTGCAAGTTATGAGGCAGCAAATAATAAGGAAAAGGCCAACGAAGCCTGAGGCAAACGATGAAATGAAGGAGGCGTAGAGAGGGGGACAGTAAAAATGTGCTTCTCGTCAGTGCTGCCGACCGAGAGCAGACTGCAGCCGGCAACTTGTCCGTGAAAGAGGACACGAGCCAGCCACTTCCACAGCTTCCCAGGTCCTTGGAGTGAACAATCAAGGAGAGAGACACGAAGCTGCCCAAACACAAACACACTGCCCTTCGCACGTCGAACAGAGTGAGGACGGGGACAAGGCTGGGACAGAACATTAAGGGGTCTCGTGGGGCTCAGCAGAGACAGACACAAAAGTCTTTGCTGGTGCCGATGCCGACGAAGCTCCAGCACAGCTAAATGACGCTGCAGGACAGGTTATATTTGGTAATCGTCTGGCAGTCCCAGTAACTGGCTCCCGGCTCGCTAAGAAAGAACCTCTCCAGGTACGGTCCATTGACCGAATCTTGGGCATTTTCTTAAAACATGATACTGAGTTTTAAAATTGGTTGTGTCATAAGAAATCAAGAGACAGTGCGAAGTGAATCACTTAAAAGCACAAACTCAACTGTTGAGGTTAAAATGCCATATGTAAAGTCTAAAATGATAAAACTTACCTATTTTGGTGAAAAATAATGCTATGCTAAATTCTAGTACATACGTGAATGTATTGCTTTTGCTTTCAATCAGAATAAGAATGAATTAATACACCTTTTCACATGAACTAATTCTGTAGCCATATATAAAATAAAACCTTTGCTCATAAAAAACCTCTGATACATAATTTGGTAGAAACTGATCCATAATTGTTCATTCAGATTCTTCAAGCAGATAAGATTATAATGTCATATTCCCCAGAAAATACCTTTGCCGAGTCTGATAGACTTTACCAGACTCACCAATTTCAGTTTTAATACAT
Source organism: Micronycteris hirsuta (assembly GCA_004026765.1). Lineage (NCBI taxonomy): Eukaryota > Metazoa > Chordata > Mammalia > Chiroptera > Phyllostomidae > Micronycteris > Micronycteris hirsuta. The sequence goes on along the minus strand of PVJI01025236.1, from coordinate 17,677 downwards.
GAATTATCCATTTGAATATTTGTGCCTTCTATAAAATATGGTTGCAGATTACTATCTACTAGGCTAGTTTCAAAGATGCAAGTGACAAACGCCTATCAGCTACATAACAAATTTGCTCTATTTGAACAGAAAATACTCTAATCTGGCATGCTTCCATTCATCATTTATTCCTCCCTGTCTATCTACACCCTCAACGCAAGAACAGGAGAGGCCCTCACTAAGAGCCCAGCAAACAAGGACAAAGATATAAGCTCGAGTCTTGTTTTGTTTAAAACAAGTAACTGAAATGATTCTAAGTTGTAATAAATGCTATAAAAAATCCACTGGGGGTGGGGACAAAGAAATAATAGACAAGGAATAAAGAAATCAAGAAATTTCAACTATTCTTGATCAATTATAGTAATCCTTGGTTTTTTATTCTTTAATATTTAGCTCAAATTCAGTGATTCTCAAGCTAGGCTACATGTTAGAATCACCTGCGGAGCTTCTGAAACTTAGAGATGTCTCTGGTCTTACACCCCACAAATATTCTGACTTAACTGGTTTGGGAGTGGGCATTTTTTTAAAGCTCCACTGGTGATTCTAATGTGTACCCAGGGTTAAGAACCACTTCAAGTCATCTTAGATATTTTTGAAAAGTAGGTAAAGTATAAACCCTATATAAATTTAAAATCACATAAACTTTGACCTTATAAAAGCTTATGGCTGACTTCTATAAATGTTATCCTGACACAGAAACTATATAATTAAGTTATTAGGGACTTCTAAACAATTTAAATGTTCAGATGGCTAGTTGAGAGAAGCAAATATCAGGTCTCAAAATTAAATCAACGCTGTAGCTAATCAAGGTCTTTATAAAAAATAGCAGCTGTGCAGCTGCGCCCTGGCCGGTACGCCTCAGCTGGTGGAGCATCGTCCCAGAAACTGAAAGGTCGGAGGTTCCATTCCTGGTCAGGACAATACTGAGGTTGGGGTTCAGTCCCCGGTCAGGGCGCATGTGAGAGGCAACCAATCACTGTTTCTCTCTCACACTGATGCTTCTGTCCCTCTCTTTCTCCCTCTCCCCCTCTCTCTAAAATCTGTTGCAGGCCAGCCTACACCAGATCCATGAGCACTGGTTTGTGGAGGACCAAGCCCCACCCATTTCTCAGCAGGGTCGGATATGGGCAGAACACCGCTGCACAGCGGCAGGCGACCAGGGGCAGTTCACCCCAATTCTAGCTTATGGCTTGCATGATGTAGATGTGGCAGTGCTCATTTGACCTCTGAAAAACAAAGGCTTCTAACTGCTAGCCTGTTCCCCCACCTAAAAGGGTTAAGGAGAGGAATTAAGCCATTTAGCAAACCAGCAACCTGAACAGTAAAAGCAGAAGCAACTGCTAATTGCTAGAGAAGCCATTTACTAAGAAATGTCTTATACAGTTCTTTCCAAAGCCAGAAATTTACTACTGAGCAGGAATGTTTTATTACTAGGACTAGATAAAACAGGAACGTTAGGAAGCTTTTAGCTGAAAATAGTAGATTTTAGTAAAAGGTTAAACGAAACAATAGATTCACGTCTCAGAAAAATGTAAATAGAACCTTCCTGTCGCCTGATAGGCAGCCAAACATCTGAGCTCCAACAAATGGAGTTGATGGGTAAGAATGCCTTTGCCTACGTGACGTTTTCTTTAAGTCTCAAAAGTACAGAGAGCAACCTCTGCATACATCTTTAACTCAGATCTAAGACTTTGAAAGTATATGTTTAGCCATTAACTAGGACCTAGAGTTTTGTAGTTTAATACTGTTTCCTGGCTAATAGGTAGATTAGCAAACCTCCTTATCATAGCATCCATTTGTTTAAGCCTAGGTGAAAATTAAAGTACTCTTGTATGTCAACCTTTTAGAGCTGTTAATGATTTGTAGTTGTCTCTACTGATTGTAAAAAGAAACCTTTTAAAAATAAAGGAAATTTTGCTGGAGTTGTTCAGTCAGTGGGAGAGAAAAGAGACTCCTGACTGGGCCCCTGCATTCTGAAAAAGAGTGTTGGACTCGTTCATTAGCCACCTTGCCGCCCCTCCTCCGGTGTACCCTAAGAAGTGCAGAAAGCTGGACTTCTGCAAAAATCACTAAGCTGTCCGTAGGTGAGGATAAAAAATATATACATTCCAGCTGCCAGAACTTCTTTTATACCCAATTTAGGGACAGATATATAGCTGACTCATGATTAACAACAACTTTCTTAATCTATTTGAAGGCAATCTCTGATGGAGGTTACAGTTCACGATTCTTTCCTGCTTTTCCTAAGTTATCAGCTACTAAAAAAACTTAAAAAAATTAATTAATAATTTAAAATTATTCCTACTCCAGGGTTATTTATATACTACTATCACTTACAGAAATTTTTGAAGGTGGTGCTATATCCAAAGAGTAATCCACTTCCTGTGTGCCGAGGGTTCTGAGCGACAGTGAGCATTCGCCAATGGTTTTCTTCCTGGGGGTCTGGGCTTGAATCTTAAACACAAGCCTTACGGTTTGTAGACTTTGGAGTTTAATAGCAAATACAAAAGTTTCCATAAATTCAATAGGCTAAAAAAAAGAAAACATAAAATATATAAATAAAAGGACCAAAAAAAAGAGTCATATGCCAGTACAAAATAAATAAAAAGGAGATTTTATAATCTGGTAGATCTGAGTTTTTACAACAATAAAAAGTTTTAAATGTAAACAAAAATGAGATTGGCCATAACTTGTTTTTCCAGAATTTATCCTGGATACTACCTTTCTTAATTGCACAAATCATCCTGTTAATTACTTAATCAGGAATTCAGGTCAATGTCAACACCAAGTGTATCCAAATATATATAGCTTTTCCCCTTTTTGAAAACTGGGCTCTTTTCCATCTTTGGTTCTGGGGCATCTTTTCTGCTATTTCCAATTCTTCACCAGTAAATAAGAGTGGTTTAAGACACTGAGCTGAGCTCTCCCAGTACCCCAAATCTAACTTGTTCAAGTTACAAGACTTGAATTATCTCTTGAAAGGAGTGATTCTTTGTCTAATGTTCTTCTCCCCATCTATCTTGGGCCTCAAGTTCTCCACCAATCTCCTTATCAAAGAAGACAAAGGAAAATACGAGTAAAAAGTTCTACCTTCTCACATAAGCATCACCCCATGCAGCAAATGTGTTTACCATGCTCAAAATATTTTCAAATGTTCTCTTTGTCACTTTTAGTATTTTTTTTAAACCTTGGTTTACCATGGGCTAAGATCTTCTTGACACTAGACTATTCTTTGCTACACGCTTCCTTCTTTCCATCCTTAATGCATTCTTTTGAAAAGCATTTTTCCTTTCCTTTTTTTTTTTTTTTGCCTTTTGGAAAAGCTAGATAGCTGAGTGACTAACATCAATAGTTTAGATACTGTGCCCAAATTTTCTCTGATTATAACAGTTTATGTCTGTGTAGTCGGACTTGTGTTTCTGAGAGTCACCCAACCACTTAAGCTTCCTTTTCCTGCTAACTTTTCCTAAGTTGACTGAGTTTTATTTGAAAATCAGAAGTGAAATTGTTAAATAAGTGTCAGGATTACAACCAGAGATGACTTATTTCCATTTAGATTTTCTATAACACATATTTTCATAATATGAAATCCTACTATACACACATCAATTTTGATTTCTGCCTTCTTGCTTATTAAGAACATTCTCCCATGTCCTTGAAAACTCTTCCTAAACATTGCTTTTCATAGCTTTCTAGTATTCTAGCATATGGTGTTATGATTTGAATTGTGTCCTCCCCAAAAATATATCGAATTCCTAACCCCCAAAAAATATGTTGAAGTCCTAACCCCCAGCAACTCAGAATGTGACCTCACTTGGAAATAGGGTCACTGAAGATGTGATCAGTGAAGCTAAGATGAGGTTGTACTGGAGCAGAGTGACTGGCATCCTTCTAAAACACCGGTCATGTGAAGACACAGAGCAGCAGGGAGGATGCCCTGAGAGGATGGAGGCTGAGATTCCAGTGCAGCCGAGGAGTGTCGAGAATTTTCGGCCACCCCCATGAGCTACGAGAGGCACGAGACAGATTCTCCCTCAGGGAAGGAACCAACACTGCTGAAACCTTAATTCCAGACTCCCTCCAAAAAATGTGAGATCAATTTCTGTTATTCTAAGCCATTTAGTTTGTGACACTTAAGTTACAAAAACCCTAGGAAACTGAAACACATGGCATTCACCAGTATTCTCAATCTTTCCCCTATATGAGACATTTAGGTTGTTTCCAACTTTCCTACTATGAACAAATTGCCAAGATTACTATATATATGAGGTCCGTTCGGAAAAGTCCAGCCATTGTTAATATAAGGAGGACAGTTTGCGTGATGTCGATATAACCTGGCAGCCGAGGAGAGTGGACTGGAATGCGCATGTATGAACAAGGATGACTTCACTGTACTAGTCAGTGGGGGTGGCAGACGCTGATGAGTGGGCATGTGCACTGTGTGGCTGTCGCATTCAAAATGGCTGAGTGAGTAGAGCAACGAATCTGCATCAGATTTTGCATTAAGCTTGAACATTCCTCCGTGGAAACTATTCGGATGATTAAGAAGGCCGCAGCTATGGGCACCTGGTGATTGGCAGCTTCATCACAACAATATGCCCACTCATATATCACATCTCATGAAGAGTATTTTGGTGAAACATCAAATCACCAGGTGACTCAGCACCCCTACAGCCCAGATTTGGTACCTGGTGACTGCTGGCTTTTCCCAAAACTAAAATCACCTTTGAAAGGGAAGAGATTTCAGGCCATCAGTGAGCTTCAGGAAAATACAATGGGGCAGCTGATGGCAACTGGGAGAACTGTGTGAGGTCCCAACGTGCCTACTTTGAAGGGGACTGAGGTGTCATTGTGCTATGTACAATGTTTCTTGTATCTTGTATCTTCTTCAATGAATGTCTCTATTTTTCATAGTACATGGCTGGATACTTTCTGGACAGACCACCGCACACATAATATACGGGGTGGGCAAAAGTAGGTTTACAGTTGTGAGTATCCAAAGCATACAGTTTATTCTTGTATTATTATTTATTTATTATTTTATTATTTATTTGTATCATGTGCCTTCTTATTGTTGCTATTATACTATATCCTTACGATTTATCTTTTAGGTAATTGTGGAGAAGAATGTCAACAAATTGATGACACAAGGACCTCCGTGCCAAAGCGTGCTTGCGTGTAGCAAGGAGACGACAAGATCGTGTAAACGACGAGGCGGGCGGTCTGTGCACCGACGGGATTGTACCCGAGTGCACTGTGCCATCGTGACATTCTTCCGAGTCAATAAAGCTGCTACATTATTCACCACCTGCATGTCTTTTTTCATACAAAAACTGTAAACCTACTTTTGCCTGCCCTGAATATGTATTTTATATATGTACATAATATGTGTTATATATAGATAATTATTTGCATGGAACAGATTCCAATCATGCAATTATTTCTCAAACCCATATAGGATGGGGGGAAAGAGGATAAAAATATAGACATTTATTTTCCTTTTGTAAGAAAAAAGTAAAGAGTTTTCTTATATATTGTTTATCTTCTTTATATTTTAGTGATTAAAATTTTCTTTTTAAATGCACTTTAATGTTAGACAGAAATAGCAAATATTTTTCAGGCTCAAAATTGTCATTAAAAAGCAAGGGGTACATAATCTATAGTTTCCCCCAAATAAAACACTTTCTTATTCCAATTCTTTACATGAATTAAAGTGACAAATATGAGAAAAACGTACAAAGAAATTCAAAGACAAAGAGCCACTTACATTGAAGGCTTCCTTGGCTGAAGACCTGAAGTGCACCGGCTTGGGCAATGTCAGCGTTCCTTTTACGGAAATGGTGGGAGCATCGCCACAACTAGAGGGCCAACTTAAATCTTTGCACTGAAAAAAAGTTAAATACAGTTTGAATTTTACAAAGTCACTGGCCATACAAATATTTTATGTGTTTCTTGAGTTAATGACTTGAGATACAAACTGTGAAAGTAAACTTCAGCCTACTGAGACCTCCTGTTTCATCTACATTAAAATACTGGACATTCAATGTTCTAGATATCACATTAATTTCCTTCTTGAGGTTAAAAAAAATCAAACACTTTCATCATACCTGCTAATTTATTTTCTTTAGCTTCTTTACTAAGTACGGTTTTCTGCAAAATACTATAGAATCCCAAATTCCAAAGAAAGTTTGGGCCCATTCCCCAGAAGAGAGCAGCAGCATATGCTTACGTCATGTCTAAATATTGAACCTTGTGAGAAAAACTGTATTTGCCATGGTAACGCACCTGTAATACTGTGATCCAGATCTGCTCTGCTGAAGAATTGTAAAACACTTTCACATTCAGTCTCCCCAGGTCCCCTTCATCTCCAGAGAGGGTGATAGTATCTGAATTGTAGAAGGACAAAGGTGTGTGAAATGCTATGCGCTCCTTCTAACCGAATTAAGCTTTGATACAATCTGAGTTTGAGGGCAAAACTGGAAAATGCTACAATTATTTTTTGAAGTTGACAATTTAATAAAACACATCACACCTCACTATTTTACTGATGTGCTGGGGGGAACATATACTATAAAAAGTAACACATGGCTTAAAAGGTCAACCCAATTATAACAACCTAAAAAATTTAAGTTTAAACTAAGAAAAACTTCCCAAATAACATTGATATGGCCTTCATACTGAATGCTTCAGGAAGCTCCTTCACTAATCTACTTTAAAACAAAGAAAAGATATTTAACTCCTTCACTCTTTTAAAAGATGCATTCATGCCTAAACACTAAAACTGGACCATTTGATGTGTGTATTAGTATGCAGGTAACACTGCCAACGTAGACATAATCATCTGGAGCTTCTTTCACTTCAGCATACATACTTTCAAATTATTACTGGGTAGAAATAATTCCCTCAAGAATATAACAATAGGATGGATACTTTATTCCTTACCCAGGCTTCTGTTACTCCCCTGGGAATTCTTCCTCGATGATGAGCTACTGGGCACACTGGACAGCGAATCATGTCTCTACAAATAAAATTCTTCTTTAGTCAGAAACTGTGTATCAAACTTTGAGGATTCTTAAATAATACCTGCCCTACTACCAAAATGCATGCTAACCATTTTAAAATTCCTGATAAAAACTTCCCACTTTTCACCCTGGGCGGGTAGCTCAGTTGCTTAGAGCGTCATCCTGATATATCAAGGTTGTGGGTTCAATCCCCAGGCAGGGCACATACAAGAAGCAACCAATGAATGCATCAATAAGAGGAACAACAAAGCAATAAATAATAAAATTATTTTTTTACTTTCCCACTTTTAGACATAAAAGAGGAAGAAAGACTTTGGAGTGTGTTATCAGAACAATCTTAAATATCATACTAGATAATATGTGGAAAAGCCTTTGCTGTTTGGTTCGGTTTTATAATAAGATTGAAGAGCTTATGGCTTATGTTTCATATTTTAAAGTACTAACAAAAATTCGAATGTATTTGGAAGTGCTCTGTTACCTAAAAACCTGTAAAGCAGCAGTTACCAAAGCACGGTCCCTCTGGACCAGGAGCATCCCCACCACCTGGGAAACTATTAGAAATACAAACTCAGACCCCACTGCAGAGCTACTAAGTCAAAAGTTCAGGGGGTGAGGCCTGGCATCCTGTATTTTAACTAGCTCTCCCCACAATTCCAATGCATGTTAAAGAACTGGTGCTGTAAAGAATTAAGTCTGCAAAAAATTAACTCACCTGGGATTATTAAGGGTTATTTACAATATACTTCCATATTAATAAAGTATATGTCTATATATTCACATGAAAAAAGCCCACAGGGACACACACGCGATATTTGCACCGTGCTTTTACTCTCAGTTTTAGGAATACAGGAGAGTTTTCTTTTTATTTTTGCTTAGGTCTACTTTCTAATTTTTTAGTAACAATCACACTTGTATTAAAAAAAGAATACTTTTTGAGTATCAAAAATTCTCAATTCTATTTGAAAAATAACACAGTGTTCATATTAATGAATAATTAAAGTTCTACATCTCAATGGAAATACTAATTTTTATTAACTACATAGTTATGTTCATTAAAGAAAGTTAAATCAATAAGCACCTTTAACTACCTGCCATTTTAAGTTCCAAGTGTCTGAGTGCACACCAACTGAGAGATGTAAGACCCATAAAAAAAATAAAAACCGCTGCCTTTTTATAATCAGTTGAAAGCTTCCCAAAGTAATGCACATGGGAAATGCCAAGAGAGATTAAAAGATATCTCTACAAAAGATGTAAAGCATGTTGTTCCTGATTTAATTCACAGGTTTCTGAGGTTTTAGCTTGAAAATAAATGATCAGATATAATTAAATTGACATAAATAATATACCTGGGTGAACTTCTGCGGTGAGCTTGTCAGATCAAACATAGACTTGCTTAGTCCAGAGGAACCAGGGAGCTTGCTGGTCCTTAAATCACAAACTGCGAAGGGGCACAAGTAGACCACTTATTTTGACAGTAAAGAAGAGATCCTGGATTCTACGTAACTACAATGGACTAAATCTTTTTAGGAATACATTACAAATATTATATGGAAATCTACTTAAGAGATAAAACCTAACCAAGTTAATTACTTTTCAACTATTTTTCTTTGTTTGAAACAAAAACCAACGAAAATCAAATAACACATTTTTACACCCACATCAAATATCAAGCGGGCAAAATTCATTCTTCTTGCTCACATTCCTCAACTCTTCATCCCAGAAGACTCTAAGAAGTCCTCTGTGCTAAATGCAGTTCAACTATTTAATAAGCACTTATTTTTAAAAAATCACTACCAAATCCTATGTGATCCTGCATTTCTAGTTTCCCTCCTAAACTATAAGATCCTTGAAGAACGGAACTCTGCACATTAATTGTGTATTCTAGCATAGTGCTGAAATAAATATGTATTTAAATAAATACTTCTGCTTTATTTTTAGTACCTCATCCTGAATTCAGGGTTGAGACAGCCATACACACACACAGACATATGTATATACATACAAATACATATAAAAAACCTGAAGAACAATGAGGTTTTTGTGCATCATATATGTACAAGAAAGACTATAACTGATGCAGTCTCAAATATGAACCCAAGAAAGTTCTAAAATCATTTAGGCACTTTCTATTTTCTTTGTTTATATTTCTAATCATACCACGAGTTTCTAAATTTATCATTTTCACAAAATAGAGCAGACAAGGAAAACGTTAGTATCTGTTGTAGAATCAGTGAATGGATAAATGATGTATAAAGTATATCCAAAATAATCCGTAAATAAAACTTCTTTCAAAAGAGGACAAATAAAATGGATTTAGAATTCACTAGCACACATAACTTATTAATCTTTCCATTTTTATATTAGATGTAATACCACAAAGAAGTCCTGATGTTTACCACATCGCTTCTGAAGCCTGCTTTTCTCTTATTTGTAAATTGTTTTTCACAATAAGACTCAACCCCTCCAGGGTCTTAGATTTCATCTGACTCGTCTGTTGGCTGGAAGAGAAACGCGAGGAGCCGCCACTGCCGCCCCAGCGGAGGACAGGTGGAAACCGAGAAAGGAGAATCTGGGGAGTCTCGCAGGTTTCGGCCTTTTTGACTATACCTCTTGTACACGTTCAATAGAAAGCTGAACTCTGAAAAAGAAAGAAAAAAAGAAACACAAAGAGGAAAAATAACAAAATAAATGTTCACACCTGATCCATATAGTCTCGTCGCTTCTAAACAGGGAGGAATGCGCCGACTCAGATCTGGTGAAATGTGCCGACTCATGTAGAACGGGTTATACACATCATAGCTGGGCCCAGGATGGGAGGAGCTGGACAGTTCTACCTTTCGATCTCCAAAAGATGCTCTGGCAGATCCTGAAAGCAAATGTTTCTAAAGTTTTACGACATCCTTTTCTTGAAGTTATTAGCCAATAGTTGGTGCATCAATGTAAAGGCAAAAAGTCTTGTTTTGAGTAACATCCGACACTAACCCACATGCAGTTGATACGTCAATACGCACACACTTAACTGAGCTGTAACTGTGCGGAGGATTCTGCCGGGGGCCAGCCGTGAAGGCTGCTCTCAAGACAGTCTGCGAAACAGCTGACCTTCTTCTTGCCCCTAAGCACACACTCCCAAATGTTGTGGACAATTCTACATTTTGTGATCAGAGTTTCCTTTTATTTTTCTGCTTATACAAAAGACATCTTCTAAGTAAGAAGATTATCTTTTTTTGGAAGCACACTCTTTTCATGAGGACCAGGACATTTATAAAAACTGACTACATGCTGAGAAACACAGAGCAAGCTGCAATAAATTTTAAAGCCCTGACATCATACAGAGCATATTCTCTAACACCAATACAATGAGGTCAGAAATCAAATAGCAAAACAAATAAAAATATTTATATTAAACATTAAGGACCAAAAATAATTGAAAAAGTAATCTTTAAGAAAAATAAGACCGAAAGATTTGCTCTACTTCATATCAAGAACAGAACATTGGCACAATTATAAAACGAATGGAACAGAACAGAGAGCTCAGAGAGAGACACCGTTTTATGGACACTGGATTTATAATCCAAGCGACACTGCGCAACAGTAGGAAAAAAATACTCTTTTCACTAAAAGGTGATAAGAGAACTGAATACTGATATAGAAAAAAAAAAACCTTCACCTCAACTATAGTCACAAAAAATTAATTCCATGTGGATTTTAGCTCTAAATTAAATGTTAAAGGCAAACCAATAAAACTTCTATATTAAGTAAATTTATAAGAAAATCTTCATGGTCTTAGGGCAGAGAAGCACTCTTAAAGGGAGCACAGCATTAATAAAAAAAAATGTAATAAACTGAACTACATCACAATTGAAATTTTACATTTGTCAAAAGAACAGTTAAGAGAGTAAAGAGGTGACCCGCAGAGTGGGAGAGGGAGTGTGCAACAAATATCACTGACAAACGGCTCACACCGAGAAGTTAGGAGGAACCCCCACACATCAATAAGAAAAAGACAAGCCAGACTATGTACAAATTAGCTTAAGACTTAGGCAGACACTTCAGAGGAGTCAGTCTAACCAAACAGCCCATAAACATGACCCCGTGCTCATCTCATTGGTCACGACAAAACGTAAATTAAAGCTCTAATAATTAGATACTGCAGCATGCTCACCACAATGATTAAAACGGAACAGCCTGACAATGGCAAGTGCTGCCAAGGACGCAGAGCGGTATGAACTGCCGGACTCTGCTGATAAACTGCACAATTGATATGGTCACTGTGGAAAACAGTTTGCTAATTTCTACTTAAGCTGAAGATACTTAGACTGTATGACCCAAAAATGCCATTCTGGGACAGATGTCCAAGTGAAATGCTGGCACATGTGCAACAAGAAACAAGCACAAGAACGCTGACAAGCATCGTTACCCATAATCGCCCCAAACCTGGGAACCACACGCGTCCGACAGGAACACGGATGGACTGCGGGATATACTCACTACGTGAAAACACGCCGCAGTGTGCAGTACAGAGTGCGGCTGTGTGTCGTCCACTTGGAACACGACAGAGAGATACACTCTGCGCACACATAAAGACAAACAGAAGCTGCCCACAAACAAAAGAACATACACTGAATATGTAACTTCATTTACATAAAGGTTTGAAGACAAAAAAACAAAAACAAGAAATGTAAACCGTAACATTTACGAATATATACTTAGGTGCCAGAAGGAAGAAAAGCAAAAAGTAACAACTGGGATGCCGGTCACCCTGAAGTGACTGGAAAGGGGGAGATGGGGAAGCTTTGGGATTGCTGGTGGTACTCCCTTTACTTGACGGTGACTGCACACGTGGTTTGCTTTGTGATATATCACTGAGCTGTATATTTCTTTGATCCTTTTTTCTACGTTTTACATTTTTTCTTCTTAAAAAAATTTATTTTCTTGATTATGCTGTTACAGTTATCCCAATTTTCCCCTTCTGTCCCCCTCCACCCAGTAATCCCCCCTTAGTTCATGTCCATGGGTTGTACTTATAAGTTCTCTGGCTTCTCCACTTCCTCCACTGTTCTTAACCTCCCTCTGTCTACTCTGTACTTAGCATTTATGCTTCTTATTCCCTGTACCTTTTTTCCCCTTCTCCCTTTCTCCTCCCAGCTGATAACCCTCCAAGTGATCTCCATTTATGTGATTCTGTTCCTGTTCTGCTTGTTTGCTTAGTTTGTTTTTTAGATTTGGTTGCTGATAGTTGTGAATTTGTTGCCATTTTAATGTTCATAGTTTTGATTTTCTTTTTTTCATATAGCTCCCTTTAACATTTAATATAATAATGGTTTGGTGATGATAAACTCCTTGAACTTGACCTTATCTGAGAAGCACTTCATCTGCCCTTCCATTCTAAATGAGAGCTTTGCTGGATAGAGTAATCTAGGTTGTAGGTCCTTTCCTTGATTCATGACTGACTACTTCTTGCCAGTCCCTTCTAGCCTGCAAAGTTTCTTTTCAGAAATCAGCTGACAGTCTTATGGGAACTCCTTTGTAGCTAACTCTCTGCTTTTCTCTTTCTGCTTTTAAGATTCTCTCTTTACCTTTAGCCTTTGACAATTTAATTATGGTGTGTCTTAGTGTGGTCCTCTTTGGGTTCACCTTGTTTGGGACTCTCTGTGCTTCCTGGACTTGTATGTCTATTTCCTTCACCAAATTAGGGAATCTTTCTTTCATTATCTTTTCAAATAAATTTTCAATTCCTTCTTCTTCCTCTTCTCCTTCTGGCACCCCTATGATTCAGATGATGTTTAGAGATGTCCCAGAGGCTCCTTATTCAATCCTCATTTTTTTTAAATTCTTTTTTCTTCTTGCTGAAAATGCTTTTTTCAGACTGAATGCTTTTTTCTTCCTTATGTTCCAAATCATTGATTTGATTCTTAGCTTCATCCCCTCCACTGTTGGCTCTCTTTATTTCTTTTAGATTTTTCTTTCACTTAATGCGACCTTCATTTCCGCCTGGGTCTTTTTTTGTGCTGCTGCAGTGTTCAGTGAGTTCTTTGAGCATCCTGACCAGTGTTTTGAACTCTGTCTCTGATAGGTTGCTTATCTGTATTTCGTTTAGTTAGTTTCTGGAGTTTTGTTCTGTCCTTTCATTTGGGCCATGTTTCTTTGTCTCCCCAATTTGGCAGCCCGTGTTTGTTTCTGTGCATTAGGTAGAGCTGCTTTGACTCCCTGTCTTAGTGGCATGACCTACTATAGAAAAGGCACCTGAAAACTGTGTGGCGCGGAGCCTTAGCTAATTGCTAGGGCAGGGCAACCTGTTTCACCATTTTGTGGCTCTGTGCCAGGGGAAGGCTTGAAGAGGGGAAAGTGCTGCAGTCTGGCCTCTGCAGATTTGCCCAGGAGGAAGCTGTCTCCTAGCACTTGCCCTATTTCCAGTCACTTGATTTTCTCCCTGTCTGCCACTTGTGCCCTTCCAGCTATTGCCCTAGTGCTGAATCCCAGAGGGGGTGAGTCTGTGTAAGTCCTGAGAACTTTGTGGGCCCTTTAAGAGGAGCCTCCAGAGAATCCTGAAGTTTCTTTTGCCGCCCCAACTGCCACTGGTTTTTATAGCCTGAAGTTATGAGGACTTATCTTGGCGCTGGAAGCCTGGGCTGGGTGGTCTGGTTTGAAGCTGGGATCGCTCGCTCCCAAAGTATCCCCCCTCCTGAGGTATCCGTCCCTATTTTTATCCACCACACGTGAACATGGGACCCCCCATTCAGCTGCCTCTCTGCATCTCCACACCCCTCCACGTTTTCACCCCTTGTACTGGTCTGGATGAATGCAGATGCTTTAAATCCTTGGTTGTCAGACTTCCATACAGCTCAATTGTCTGACAAATCTGGGTGATATTTGTTCTGTAGTCTAGTTGTAATTTTTGCTGTAGTTGTGAGGAGACAAAACGTGTTTACCTACACCTCCATCTTGACTGGGAAACCATATGTTTTACATTTAGATCCATTTTTTTTTAAGATTTTATTTATTTTTAGAGAGAGGGGAAGGGAGGGAGAAAGAGAGGGAGAGAAACAGCAATGTATGATTGCCTCTCACATGGCCCTCACGGGGATCTGGCCTGCAACCCAGGCATGTGTCCTGACTGGGAATCGAACCGGGACCCTTTGGTTCCCAGCCTGCGCTCAATCCACTAAGCTACACCAGCCAGGGCAGATCCATTTTTTTTAAAACTAATAATCACACTGGAAATAATACATACACATAAAATTGTTTTTAAATACTTAAATTATTACCATGTTTTAATTCTTTTTGTCCCATTTCAATGGAACCACCAGTATAAACTAGTGTTTTCTGAATTATGCTAAACAATAAAACAGTTTCACATTGAGCTTAGAAAAGAAAACATGTGGGATTATGAGGTGAGATTTTATACTCATCCTGATTCAAAAAACTATGTGTACAAGCCACGCACAGTCCGCAGGCAGAGGGGTGCGAGAAGGGGGCTGGATGCCAGAGAGCCTGCGCCCCCAGAAGCGCGCACCTGAACCAGGCAGCACATGAGCCCCGCTACGGAAGTCTGTTTATGGGAACGGGAGGAGCACCGTCGAGAGGAAGCAGCGCTAAAAATGACTTGCTGCCTTTATGGCTGTATCGAAAAAAGAATGGTCTGATTTCACGTTTCCTTTATAAGCAAGCCACTTCAGAATTCCAATTTTCCCCTCAAACAGCTACAGCGATATCACTTTTTAAGTTCAGGAGGAATTTCTCTCAATTTAGAGAACCATGGTGCTATAAAAGTAAACAGAGTAACAAAACTGCCTATACCCCTCAAAAGCCCTATTTAAAATTTCAATATTAAAATGCCTTCTCCGATGGATAGGTAGGTAGATGGGTGACAGGCGGACAGGTGATAAAGCAAGCACGGTAAAATGATAATGACAGAATCTGTCTGTTATTAAAGCAGAAAGCGACAGCTACAAGCAGACTCATCACCAAGCAAGCAATGCGACAAAACAAATTCCAAAGATCTGAAACATAACTTTAGTCACCATTCACAGTGTCTGCTCCATCTTCCTTTCTAAATTTCCCTACCGGTTCATCACTCACAGAGGCACATACGTGTACGGCTTTCACAAATTTCACTTCTATAACTAGGTATGAAGACCACCTTCTTGACTATAGTATAGAAAGTAGTTCTCTCTCCACTATGCTAAAAATCAGATGGCTTCACTACATCCTTAGTGAGGCTACAATTTAAGTACAAACAAATTTCTTACTTATTCAATTCGAAAGTAATGTTTTCTAGTGATACGATGAAAAAAAAAGAGAAAAAGAAATACTACATATTGTCAGGTAGGTATTTCTTACTTATCTTCTGATTATTAAAAAAAATAAAATACCTTAAATGTCTAAAAATAGATCATTTATTAGCTACATTGTGGTTCACCCATATAATTTAATACCATGGAGCCATTAAATAGCAATGAACTTGAAAACATGTTCATAATATCTGATGTGAATAAAACAAATGACAAGACAGTTTATATGGTTTAATCCTAATGTTGTTAAACAAATATGAGAGGAAGAGAAAAATCAATTAATCATGGTATCCTGTGAGCCAGAGCTTTTAAAAACTATTTTTTAGAGACACTACTGATACATGAAAAACAAGGCACAGGGTTCATCTTTCCTCGTTTGTTTAAAAAAATAGACCACTCCTGCCAGGCCCTCCTGTCCTGCAGACACAACACTGAACTCTAGACCGAAACCGAAACAAACCAACCGACGAAAACCTTGAAGGCACTGGAGAGTGAACGACTGCAGAACCTGGACAGGATTCGACTCTTGGAAAAAAAGGAATAGTACACAGTTAGTTACCCTTTTTTAATAACTTTTAGCCTTAAAGGGCAGGCTAAAGTTGGCACTGAGCAAAGCGGATAAAACACCAATAGAAAATCCAGTCTTTTTGGCCTGAAGAACCAGAAGGCAAAGTTCAGAGCGATCATAGCAACTAGAAAGTAAGGTGGGAATCTTGGAAAGGCGAAAACCCCAAATGATGTGAATAAAGTCTGCTCAATACCCAGCTGATCCCCGAACCACACATGTGTGGGAGAGACTCCAACTGAGGATAAAAAAATGAAGCTGAGGTAAGAGCTGCCACTACCAACTTGGAGAGTCCAA
Source organism: Micronycteris hirsuta (assembly GCA_004026765.1). Taxonomy (NCBI): domain Eukaryota; kingdom Metazoa; phylum Chordata; class Mammalia; order Chiroptera; family Phyllostomidae; genus Micronycteris; species Micronycteris hirsuta. The sequence goes on along the minus strand of PVJI01025236.1, from coordinate 1,463 downwards.
CCAAGTTAATCGTCTGCTGAAAAAAAAGAAAAGAAAGAAAAAATAAAAAGCCCTTCTGATTAATAAAACAGATTCTAGAGTCTCTACAACGTAACATCCGACATTCAGAATACAAGCCAAAGTTACCCCCAAAGAAATAGGAGAATATGACCCATTTGAAAAAAAAAAAAGGAAATACGCAAAATCCAAACCTAGATGACCTAGATGTCAGAATTTGTAGACAAGGATGTTAAAGCTCATCCCTGACTGGTGTGGCTCAGTTGGTTGGGCATCGTCCCGCAAACTAAAAGGTGGCCAGTTCGACTCCTGGTCAGGGCACATGCGTGGGTTGCAGGTTCAGTCCCTCATGGGTGCACATGTGACAGGCACCTGGCCAATGTTTCTCCCCTTCTCTTTCTCCCTCTCCTCCCCTCGCTCTAAAAATACATAAATAAAATCTTTAAAAAAAAACCAAGATGTTAAAGCTCAACGATATTAAAGAAAATAGGCTCACAATAATAAAACGTAACAGCAAGACAGAAACTACAGGAAAGAACCAAATGTAAATTCTACAGCAAAAAATTGCAATGTCTAAAATACAAAATTCACTGGGTGGGCTCAACGGCTCGATGGAGACAACAAAGTAAAGAGACAATGAACTTGGTAATAGATCAGTATTCTCCAATTCTAAGAACAGAGAGAAAAAAGATTGGGGAAAAAAAATCTCAGAGATACATAAAACAGTATCAAAAGGCCCTACATATATGTAATTATACTCCAGGAGAAAAGAGAAAGGATGGGGAAGAAAAAACTATTTGAAGAAAGAGTTTAGATCTTGACAGGAATTTCGATTACACTGGTGTATGCATTTGCCAAAACTCAAAAATTACACACTTAAGACCTGGGCAGCGCGTTGCGTGTAAAGTGCGTGTTGAAAGAAGACTAAACAGACAGTGAGCGCTAGTCAGTGATGCACATGCATAAACACTTAGAGGGAAGTCTACTGGTGTCCACAAGTTACTCTGATGTGCATTCCCCCTGCACCATGGATTAGTAATACACAGCGGAATGGACAGACAGACAGATATGTGATAACGAGTACAGGAAGATGTAAATGTAAGAATCTATGTGGTAGATATTAGAGGCCTGTCCACAAAGTATCCAGCCATATAAGATGAAAAGTGGAGACATTCATTGAAGAAGATACAAGATACAAGAAACATTGAGCATAGGACAACGATACCTCAGCCCCTTTCAAAGGAGGTACCCTGGGACCTCACACAGTTCTCCCAATTGCCAACAGCTGCCCCAATGTATTTTCCTGAATCTCACTGATGGTCTGAAATCTCTTCTCTTTCAAAGGTGATTTTAGTTTTGGGAAAAGCCAGAAGTCCCAGGGCACCAAATCTGGGCTGTAGGGGGCTGAGTCACCTGGTGATTTGGTGTTTCACCAAAACACTCTGCACAAGACCTGATGCATCAGT
>PVJI01025235.1:0-20788 GCA_004026765.1 Micronycteris hirsuta | reverse complement strand
CAAACAAGGCTCTTCCCAAAAAACAAAGACAGTGAGACAAATTTCACTTTGCTACTCCAGAGAACTTGCAAGGTGGGAGCAGTGAACACCAGTACACTTGCTGTAAGAGGAAGTCTGCCAACAAAGGAACTACCAACAGAAAACAACGGAAGAAGGCAAAGGAGGGACTGGAACTCACACTAACCTCAATCCAGGACTGACCTGGAAATACAACCAATTGGTGGAGAAATTACCCACAACAAACAACTGAACAAGAGTAAGAGAGAACCTCAAAACCTTGTTCACACAGAAGAATCAATTTGAACATAACCTATGCACACCTGCACAACAGAATACAAGTCCTGGTGGATGGAGTGACCCTCAGTTAACCAGCTTGAGGAAAGGACCCACCAAAGAAAGACCCAACAACAATCAAACCCTAAAGACATACAGAGAGACAACATAAATGACAGTCCAAGACCAGCGAGCTCAGGAGATTAAGGAGACTGCACCACTGAATCTCACAGGTCTACTACCATAGAAGTTCATACCATAAACCCAGGGAGTCAGAACAAGTCAATTTAAGCAACAGAGGCTGGCAAGAAGAGTCTCACAAACAATGGGAAGACAAAGAAACAATCCCCAAATGAAAGGAAAGGAGGAAGCCCCACAAAGAATGATAAATGAAACAGAGGCAAGTCAACTATCAGATATTAAGTTCAAAGCACTGGTTATCAGGAAGCCCAATGAGTTCACACAGAATTACCAGAAACTACAGGGAAACTACAATGAACTCACTGCAAACTATATCAATATGAAAAAGGAAATAGAAACTATCAACAAGGGCCAAGAGGAAATGAAGAATACAATTTCTGAACTGAAGAACACAATAGAAGGAATCAAAACCTCTGCGTCGATGACGCAGAGGATCAGATCAGCGAACTGGAAGACAAGGTAGAAAAGAAACACCCAGAATGAGCAAGAAAAGGAAAAGAGGCTGAGAAACAATGAAGAGGGATTAAGGGAAATGCAGGACAACATGAAACGCAATAATATCCATATAATAGTGATAACAAAAGGAGAAGAAGAAGAGCAAGGGATAGAAAACCTGGTTGAAAAAGTAAGGATGGAAAACTTCCCTAATCTGATGAGAGAAAAAGTTACACAAATCCAGGAAACACAGAGAGTTCCAATCAAGAGAATACCAAAGAGGCCCACTTCAAGACATATCATAATTAAAATAGCAAAATTCCAAGACAAAGAGAGAATCTTAAAGGAAGCAAGGGAGAAACAGGAAGTAATATGCAAGGGAGCCCCAATAAAGTTAGCAGCTGACTTCTCAATGGAAATGCTCCAAGCCACAAGAGAATGGCAAGAAATATTCCAAGTAATGAGAACCAGAGGCCTGCAACCAAGGCTACAGTACCCACCAAGGCTGTCAGTCAAGATAGAAGGCCAAATAAGGAACTTTCCAGACAAAAGAAGTCTAAAAGAATACATCTCCACCAAACCAGCTCTGCAAGAGATGCTAAAGTGACTGCTTTAAACAAAGGAAGGAAAAGAGACAGTGAGGAACACAAGTACAAAAAAAAAAGGCAACGAATAAGTACCTATCAATAATAACCTTAAATGTAAATGAATTAAATGCTCCAATCAAAAGACATAGAATAGCTGAATGGATAAGAAAGCACGACCCACACATATGCTGCCTACAAGGGACCAACCTCAGGACAAAAGACCTCAGGACACAGACTGAAAGTGAAGGGCTGGAAATGAATTTTCCAAGCAAACGAACAGGAAAAAAGAGCCGGGGTAGCAATACTCATATCAGACGAAATAGACTTCCAAAAAAAGGGCCATAAAGAGAGACCCCGAAGGACATTTCATAATACACAAGGGAAGAATCCAACAAGAAGACATAAACATTGTAAATATATATGCACCCAAAATAGGAGCACCCAAATACATAAAGAAAATCTTGGAGTACTTCAAGAAAGATATTGACAGCAACACAATTACAGTAGGAGATTTTAACACCCCACTGTCAAAATTGGACAGATCTTCCAAACAAAATATCAACAAAGATATTGTGGCATTGAACAATGCCCTGGATGAAATGTACTTAACTGATATATATAGAGCCTTTTACCCTAAAGAACCTAAATACACATCTTTTCAAATGCTCATGGAACATTTTCAAAGATAGACCATATGAGTGGACACAAAACAAGCCTCAACAAATTCAAGAAGATTGAAATGATATCAAGTGTTTCCTCTGACCACAAGGGACTGAAATTAGAAACCAACCCAAAGGAAAAAACCCTGAAACACTCAAAATCATGAAGATTGAATACCATGCTATAAACAATGAATGGGTCAAGAATGAGATTAGGGAAGAAATCAAAAAGTTTCTGGAAACAAATGAAAATGAACTCACAACAACCCCAAACTTATGGGACACAGTAAAGGCAGTCCTGAGAGGGAAGTTCATAGCGATACAGGCCTACCTAAAAAAAATAGAAACATTTCAAACACACAACCTAACACTACACCTACAAGAACTCAAGGAACAATAACAAAGACAGCCCAGAGCAAATAGAAGGAAGGAAGTAACCAAGATCAGAGCAGAATTAAATGACATAGAGATGAAAAACACAATTCTAAGGATCAATGAATCCAGGAGCTGGTTCTTTGAAAAGATAAACAAAATTGACAAGCCTTTAAGCAGGCTCATCAAGAAAAAAAGGATCCAATAAACTCAATCAGAAATGAAAGAGGAGAGATTACAACTGATGCCACAGAAATACAAGGGATTGTAAGAAACTACTATGAAGAACTGTATGCCAAGAATTTGAAAACCTAGGTGAAATGGACAAATTTCTAGAACAATATAATCTTCCAAAACTCAATGAAGAAGAAGCAGAAAGCCTGAAGCGACCAATAACAGCCGACAAAATTGAAGCAGTAATCAAAAAACTCCCGACACACAAAAGCCCTGGACCAGACAGTTTCACAGGAGAATTCTACAAAGCATTTAAGGAAGAGCTAACCCCTGTCCTTCACAGACTATTCCAAAAAATCCAAAATGATGGAAGACTTCCAAACTCTTTTTATCAAGCCAGCATCATCCTAATCCCAAAACCAGTTAAAGACACAAGAAAGAAAGAAAACTTCAGGCCAATATTACTGATGAACATAGATGATAAAATCCTCAAAAAAATATTGGCAAACCTCTTCCAGCAATACATTAAAAAGATCATACACCATGACCAAGTGGGATTCATGCTAGGGATGCAAGGATACTACAATATTCACAAATAAATAAACATAATTCATATCATAAACAAAAGCAAAGACAAAAATCACATCATATCAATAGATGTGGAAAAAGCATTCGATAAGGTATAGTGCCCATTTATGATAAAAACAGTCAGCAAAGTGGGCATAGAGGGAGCATTCCTCAATATAATAAAGGCTATATATGAGATACTGACAGCCAACATCATACTCAATGGGCAAAAATTAAAATCTTTCCCACTAAGATCAGGAACAAGACTAGATTGTCCACTATCACCACTTCTATTCAACATAGTATTGGAAGTTTTAGCTACAGCAATGAGATAAGAAAAGGAAATAAAAGCCATCCAAATAAGAAAGGAGGAAACAAAGCTGCCATTGTTTGCAGATGACACAATAGTATACATAGAAAGTCCTATAGACTCCACAAAAAAACTACTCAACCTAATAAATGAATTTGGAAAAACAGTGGGATACGAAGTCAATATCCAGAAATCAAATGCATTTTTGTATACCAACAATGAAACATCAGAAGCAGAAATCAGTAAAAAAAAAAATCCCATTTGATATAGCAACAAGAAAAATTAAATATCTAGGAATAAACCTAACCAAGGAGGTAAAAGACCTGTACTCAGAAAACTACATAACACTGAAGAAAGAAATCATGGAAGACACAGACAAATGGAAACATATACTGTGCTCATGGATCGGAAGAATCAACATCATCAAAATGTCCATACTACCCAAAGCAATTTATAGATTCAATGCAATCTCTATCAAAGTACCAATGGCATATTTCACAGATATAGAACAAACACTTCAAAAATGTATATGGAACCAGAAACAACCCTGAATATCTGCTGCAATTTTGAAAAAGAAGAGCAAAGCAGGAGGGATCACAATACCTGATATCAAACTGTATTACAAGGCCACTGTAATCAAAACAGCCTGGTACTGGCATAAAAACAGGCACATAGACCAATGGAACAGAATAGAGAGCCCAGAAATAAACCCAAGTTTCTATGGGCAATTAATTTTTGACAAAGGGAGCAGCAGCATAAAATGGAAGAAAAATAGCCTCTTCAACAAATGGTGTTGGGAAATCTGGACAGCTACATGTAAAAAAATTAGACTCTATCACCAGCTTACACCATACACAAAATAAATTCAAGGTGGATAAAAGACTTAAATATAAGTTGTAACACCATAACAGTCCTAAAGGAAAACATTGGTAGGAAAATTTCAGACATTCCACGCAGCAACATCTTCATTGCTATGTCCCCTAGAGCAAGGGACATAAAGGAAAGAATAAACAAGTGGGACCTCATCAAAATAAAAAGCTTCTTCACCGCTAAAGAAAACAGTATTAAAATAAAAAGGAGAACCAGCTGTATGGGAAAACATATTTGCCAATGATACCTCAGACAAGGGTTTGATCTCCAAAATATATAAAGAACTCATATGACTCCACTCCAGGAAGACAAAAAAACAAATTAAAAAATGGGCAAAGGACTTGAATGGACACTTCTCCAAGGAGGACATACAGAGGGCCCAGAGACATATGAAAAGATGCTCAACATCATTAGCCATCAGAGAGATGCAAATTAAAACCACAATGAGATACTACCTCACACAGCGAGAATGGCCATCATAAACGAATCAACGAAGAAGTGTTGGAAAGGATGCGGAGAGAAGGGAACCCTAGTGCACTTTTGGTGGGAATGCAGACTGGTGCAGCCACTGTGGGAAACAGTATGGAATTTCCTCAGAAAACTAAAAATGGAACTGCCTTTTGACCCAGCAATTCCACTATTGATATTATACACTAATAGCCCTGAAACTCCAGTCCAAAAGAACCTATGCACCCCAATGTTCATAGCAGCACAATTTACAATAGCCAAGTGTTGGAAGCAACCTAAGTGTCCATCAGCAAATGAGTGGATCAAGAAACTATGGTACATTTACACAATGGAATTCTATGCCACAGAGAGAAAGAAGGAGCTTATACCTTTTGCAACAGCATGAATGGAACTGGAGACCATTATGCTAAGCAAAATAAGTCAGGCGGTGAGGGACAAATACCATATGATCTCACCTTTAACTGGAACATAATCAACGAAAGGAAATAGGAAGAGAAATATAACCAGAGACACTGAAATTTAGAACAATCTAACAATAGCCAGAGGGGATGGGGGAGGGGAGTGTGGGGAGAAGGGTTTTCAGGAACTTCTATAAAGGACACATGAACAAAACCAAGGGGGAGGTTGGAAGCAAGGGAGGGAGGTGGGTTTGGATGGCTTGGGGGGTGAAGAGGGGAGAAAATGCAGACAACTGTAATTGAAGAACAATAAAGTAATTTTTAAAAAAGGTGACATGATAGTGTACATAGAAAACCCTATAAACACCACCAAAAAACTAGTCAACCTACTAAATAAATTAGGCAAAACAGCAGGAAACAAAGTTAATATTCAGAAATTGAAAGTATTTTTATACACCAACAGTGAAGTATCAGATTCAGAAATCAGGGGGAAAATCCCATTTCCTATAGCAACAAGACAAATAATGTACTTAGGGACAAACCGAACCAAGGAGGTGAAAGACCTGTATTCAGGAAACTACACAACACTGAAGAAAGAAATTAAGGAAGACTCAAACAAATGGAAGCATATACCGTGTTCATGGATTGAAAGAATTAACATCATTGAAATGTCCGTACTATCCATACCAATTTATAGATTCAATGTAATCCCTATTAAAGTACCAATGACATATTTCACAGATATAGAACAAACATTTCAAAAATTTATATGAAACCATAAACAACCTCGAATATTCTCAGGATTTGGAAAACGTAGAGCAAAGTAGGTGGGATCACAATACCTGATCCATATGGCATTGTAACTATGTTACAGGGCCACTATAATCAAAACAGTCTGGTACTGGCATAAGAACAGACACATAGATCAGTGGAACAAAATAGAGTCCAGAAATAAACCCATGTCAATGTGGTAAGTTAATATTTGACAAAGGGGGCAGGAGAATAAAATGGAGTAAAAATAGTCCCTTCAACAAATGGTGTTGGGAGATCAGGACAGCTACTTGTAAAAAAATGAAACTCAACCACCAACTTACACCATACACAAAAATAAACTCAGGATGGATAAAAGACAAATATAAGTCATAACACCATGAATGTCTTAGAGGAGAACATAGATAGGAAAATGTCAGATATTCCTTGCAGCAATATTTTCACTGATATGTCCCCTATAGCAAGGGACTTAAAGGAATGAATAAACAAATGGGATTTCATCAAAATAAAAATCTTCTGCAGGGCTAAAGAAAACTTCAGCAAAATGAAAAGCAATCCAACCTTATGGGAAAATATATTTGTCGATGATACCTCAGTCAAAGGTTTGATCTCCAAAATTATAAGAAACTCACATGAGTCCACTCCAGGAAGACAAACAACCCAATTAAAAAATGTGCAAAGGATCTCAACAGACACTTCTCCAAGGAGGACATACAGAGGGCCCAGAAACATATGAAAGGATGCTCAGCATCACTAGCCATCAGAGAGGTGCAAACTAAAACCACAATGAGATACTACTTCACACCAGTCAGAATGGCCACCATAAACAAATCAACAAACAGTAAGTGCTGGTGAGGTTGTGGAGAAAAAGGAACCCTAGTACATTGTTGGTGGGAATGCAGACTGGTACAGCCACTGTGGAAAACAGTATGGTATTTCCTCAGAAAACTAAAAATGGAATTGCCTTTTGACCTAGCAATTCCACTGCTGGGATTATATCCCTGTATATTTTTCTTCATTTCACTTTGTATAGCCTTCACTTCTTTTATTTTGCAGTGATACTCAATCATTTCTCTGAGCATCCTGATCACCAGGGCCTTGAACTCTGCATCTTATAGGTTGGCTATCTCTATGTCACTTCGCTCTTTTTCTGGAGTTTTGCTCTGTCCCTTCATTTAGGCCTTGTCTCCCTGTGTCTTCATTCTGGCAGACTTCCTGTGTTTCTGTGTAGTAGGTAGAGCTGCTTTTTTTTAGTGTATTTTATTGATTATGCTATTACAGTTGTCCCAATTTTCCTCTCTCCTTTATCCACCTCCACCCTGCACCTGCCCACCCTCCTGCACCCTACCCTTATTTCATGTCCATGGGTTGTACATATAAGTTCTTTGGCTTCTTCACTTACCACACTATTCTTAACCTCCCCCTGTCTATTTTGTACTTACCATTTATGCTTCTTATTCCCTGTACTTTTTCCCCATTCTCCTCCCTCCTGCTGCATGCTGATAACGCTCCATGTAATCTCCATTTCTGTGATTCTATTCTTGTTCTAGTTGTTTGTTTATTTTGTTTTTGCTTTTATTTTCAGGTTCAGTTGTTGATAGTTCTGAGTTTGTTGTCATTTTACTGTTCATATTTTTGATCATCTTCTTTTTCTTAGATAAGTCCCTTTAACATTTCATATAATAGGGCTTGGTGATGATGAACTCCTTTAGCTTTACCTTATCTGGAAAGCACTTTATCTGCCCTTACATTCTAAATGATAGCTTTGCTGGATAGAGTAGTCATCCATCGCTATATTGCAGTTCACTTATTGTGGCTTCACTGTATCGCAGGTTTTTAAAAAAAATATATCTAATTCTGCAGCATAGAGTTTTTGCTATATTGTGGGATTTTGCACTATATAGGTATTTATATAATATTTATTATTTTTATTTTTTTGCCTAAAAAATTTAAAACAATATAAAAATATTAAAATGTTAATTCAAACATATTAAATTAAATATAAATTGAATATTAAATTGAAATAAAATACAGTATGTATTTCATCAGTGGATAAATACCATACTGTACACAATGAAAATACAGTACACCACTACCGCTTGCTCAAGTTTGCCAATGTGAGATTGTACACGGCACACTATTGACTGATGGAATGGAAGGCGACCAACCACAGCACTGTATTCTTTATCCTGGGTGCTGATTGGCTCAGTGACCATAGCATTGGTCTGTGTGCTCTCCCACACTGTACCCATATGTTCAGCATCTCTCCTTGTCCACTTCACATTGACGTCTGATCGCTGCGCATAGTGTTGCTCTGCGGTGTTGTGTATTTGTGAAATTTTCATAAAAGTTTGAATTTATTTCAAGCCCTACGATGCCACCCAAACATTCTGCACCTTCTAAGGCTTCTGGCAGTGAACCCAAGCACCAGAGGAATATGCTTACCATCAAAGAAAAGGTGGAACTTCTCAACATGTTAAAGGAAGGCAAAAGCTACGTGGCTGTAGGCCACCATTATGGGATCAATGAATCTACTGTTCACTACATAAAGAAAGATGAGAAGAATATTAAGTCTATGGCAGCAATGATTTTTAACAAGACTTCAAAGAGAGTGGTCTCTTCCCACAATAAGGCCATTGTGAGGATAGAGTCTGCATTGGCCCTGTGGATAAATGACTGCAAGGAGAAGAATATCTCTCTGGATACCAACACCATCAGGACGAAGGCCAAGAAATTTTATGATAGTTTTGCAGAAAGCACAGACGTTCACGATAGTGATGAGGATGAAGACTAAGACAACACAGAAGCAGGACTGTTGAGTGCTTTTCCCACCAGACCAAACCCATTCAGTTCTAGCAAGGGCTGGTTTGACAAATTTCAGAGATGCTTTGAACTCAAGAGCATTTCTCTGCATGGAGAAGCTGCCTCTGCAGATGTCCACTCACAACCACTGACAGACGAAGACCTGACAGAGATGACGAAGTCAGCAAGTGAAGAAGAGGATGAGGAACAAGATGAACTCCGGATTGGAGAAGAGGAGGAGGTTGGCCTAATCATCTCGATCATCTCACTCGATCATCTTGCAACCAGGGTCGAGTGGCCAAAGAAATTCAGCAAGTGGCTGAAGAATGAGATCCCCAAATGCTTCATTCATTGCACTTGGTAAATACAATCGAGAGTGGCATGTCAGTTTATAAACACCTTCTCACTCAGAAGAAAAAGCAGCGCCAGCAACTCCCCATAACTATGTTCATCACTTGGACAAAGAGATCAGTTACACTTACGCCTTTAGTGGAAATAGAAGTTATGGCGGAGATACTGCACCACATGATGAAGCGCCTGATGAAGTGGTGCCTTCAGAAGAGCTGTGATGCTCTTCTTGGCTGTGCAGTACATTCATCTCACCATCATCACCTTCATCGCCATCAGTACTGCACAGCTACATAATTCATGATCTTCATCATTCAAGTTGTAGTATACTTCACTGGTGAGTACCCATATAGAATTTTATATGTTGTTAAAATTACGTAGGTTTAAGAGTGTAGAAACTGTTTAAGAGCATGTGAAGTGTTTATAAGAGTGTGGGAAAGGTTAATAAGAGAGTGGGAAAGGTTTATAGGGATGTGGGAAGGATTTATAAAGCCTTCAAATATATATAAATAATAAAATAAATATAATGCCACTACTTGGTGGATTTTCACCTATCGCGGGGGTCTCTGGAACATAACTCCAGTGACAAGTGAGGGATCACTGTACTCTTTAATGCAGGTCCTTGCTTTTCATGACTTCAAAAACTTCTTTCCAGCCACTTCTTGCCTATAAGGTTTCTTTCGAGAAATCAGCTGATAGTCTTATGGGCACTCCTCTGTAAGTAAGTGTCTCCTTTTCTCTTGCTGCTTTTAAGATTCTTTCCTTGTATTTAAATTTGGGTAACTTATCATGTGTGCTGGTGTGTTTCTTTTTGGATTTAATTTCTTTGGGACTCTCTGAGCTTCCTAGACTCCCTGGAACTCTATTTCCTTCACCAGATTGGGGAAGTTTTCCTTCATTATTTGTTCAAATAAGTTTTCCATTTCTTGCTCTTCCTCTTCTCTTTCTGGCACCCCTATGATTTGGGCGTTTGAATGTTTAAAGTTGTCCCAGAGGTTCCTCAGCCTCTCTTCATTATTTTTTTTTTTTAGTTCTTCTTTCTTCCTTGTGTTCCTGTTGGATGTTTATTTCTTCCTTTGGTTCCAAATCATTGGTTTGAGTCTCTGTTTCCTTCCCTTCACTGTTTATTCCCTGTATATTTTCCTCTATTTCACTTTGCATAGCCTTAATTTCTTCCTTAATTTTGTTACTGAATCAATCAATTCTGTGAGCATCCTGATTACCAGTGTTATGAATTCTGCATCTGATAGGTTGGCTATCTCATTACTTAGTTCTTTTTTTGTAGTTTTGATCTGTTCTTTCATTTGGGTCATATTTCTTTGTCTTGGCACATGTTACGTTATAAGGGGTAGAAACTTAGGTATTTGCCAGGGTGGGGCAACCCTTTTTCCTGTGTTGTGGCACTGTCTGTGAGGGAGGGGTCTGAGAGGGAACAATGCTGCTTGCTCAGCTTTCATCCCACATATCGTCACTTCCCTCACTTCCCCCAAGTAGATTGTGCCCTTTCAGGTGCTGATTCCCAGGTGGGTGGGTTTGTGTATGTTCTAGAACCTCATGGGCCTCTCCAAGAGACTCTCCTGTGAGACTGAGAGTTTCTCCTGCCAACACAACCCCCACAGGTTTTTACAGCCAGAGGTTTTGGACCTTTATTCTCCCATCAATGGAACCCTGGGCTGTGTGGTCAGTCTTGGGGCTGGGATCACTCTCCCCAGTTGTCCCTGCCAGTTTTTATCCACCACATGTTAATGTGGGACCACCCATTCTGTGGGCTGCCACCACAGCTGCCTTGCCATTGCTGCCACCTGCCACCACCTCACTACATCACACCACATCCGCTCTGCCCCTCCTATCCATATGGATTAATGTTTCTTCTTTAAATCCTTGGTTGTTGGACTTCAATAAAGTTTGATTTTCTGATAGTTCTGGTTATTTTTAGATTGGTTGCTATCCTGCTTATGGTTGTGTGAGGAGGCAAAGTGAGTCTACCTATGCCTCCAACTTGGCCAGCCATTTTTATAACTATGTTCTTGTTTTTCTCTCCTCTTCTTAAAGAATTCCCTTTACATTTTTTAATACTAGTTAGGTAGTAATGAACTCCTTTTGTTTTTTCTTTCCAGGAAGTTTTTTTATTTCTCCTTCAATTTTAAATGATAGATTTGCCTGGTTAGAGTAGTTTTTGTTGTAGGTCCTTGCTTTTCATCACTTTGAATATTTTCTGCCAATCCTCTGGCCTAAAATGTTTCTGTTGAGATACCAGCTGACAGTCTTATAGGAGCTCACTTGTAGGTAACTGTCTTTCTCTTGCTGCTTTTAAGATACTTTTGTTGTCTTTAACTTTTGCCATTAATTATGATGTGTCTTGGTGATGGCCTCTTTGGGTTTGTCTTGTTTGAGATTCTCTGTACTTCCTGGTCTTTTCCCTTCACCAAGTAAGGAAAGTTTTCCAGCATTAATTTTTCAAATAAGTCTTCAAAGCTTTGCTCTCTCTCTTCTCCTCTGGTACCCCTGTGATGCAGATATTGTTATTCTTCATGTTGTTCCAGAGGTCTCTTAAACTATCCTCATTTTATAAATATGCTCTGATTGCATGTTTTCTGCTACCTTGTTTTCTAAATGGCTAAATTGGTTCTCTGCTTTTATTTAATCTCCTGTTGGTTCCATTAGTGTATTCTTTATTTCAGATAGCACATCCTTCATTTCTGAATGGGTCTTTTTATGGTTTCTGTTTGTTTTTTTTTTTATGCTTGCTTGCTCTTTGTTGAAGTTTTCTCTAAGTTTCTTGAGTATACCTATAACCATTGTATTGAAGATCTGGATCTGGCAGATTGCTTGCACCATTTCATTTAGTTTGTTTTCTGGGGATTTCTCCTGTTTTTTATGTGAAATATGTTTCTTTGTCTCACCATTTTGGCTGCCTCTCTGTATTTGTTTCTGTCCATTAGGAAGATCTGCTGTCTCCCAGTCTTGGTGGGTTGGCCTTATGTAGTAGATGTCTTGTGGGGCTCAGTGGTTCATTTTCCCTTATCACTGGAGCTAAGTGCTTCAGGAATGTCTCTTGTGTGGCTTATGTGAGCCCTCCTGTTGTACTTAAGTTCTGATTGCTGTTGGTCCATTTGTGGTTGAGGTTGATCCTGTGGCTATTTGACTATGTCGATGCCCCTGACCACAGTGTATGAGTTGCTGTGCCAGGGTTGACCTCCTGAAGCAGAATTCACCTCAGCAGCATCTAGTGTCTGCTGATATCTCCCTTTGATTATGCTGCTTGTGGAGCTACTTGAGTCATGCTCTGGTCTAGTCTGAAGCCCGCCACCAGGTTTATTGGTTCTGGGACCTCTTGGGAGCATCTCTGGTGTGGGTTAATGGCAGGTACTGCCTATAACAGGTCCTGAAATTCCTGTTAGGAGCTAGAAAGCAATTCACAGTTTATAGCTGCCTCTACTGGGCCTGGGTATGCATGGGAGAGGTCAAGCTGTGCACTAAGACTGTTTCCATCCACAGTGAGCCAGGGGAAGATCAACTAAAGGCCCAAGATATCCCAAATCTTCCAGCTGACTGTTAGGCTCAATCACTAAAAGAGCCTCTGGAGGTACACAAGTTACATGAGGTAGGTCCTCAGTTAGTCAGCAGGTAGTGGCAAGTGGTATTCATCAAACTGATACAGATTCAAACTATGTGACAGTGCTGGGTCTGAGGCCACTCAGCAAAACTTCCAGGGTACACCAATGCTAGCCACCACCTTCCAGGTGCCTGATAACCTTTGTAGTGGGGTAGGGTCTTAAGGAGTCATCAGGATGAGGCCAGCAGAGTTCATCAGGCTCTAACAGATCGAGATTTGTCTGTGTGAAAGGTGGTCTCTGCACAAGAACTGTGGCACCAGTTGGGCATGTGAGGAAAAAATGGCCCCTTCCCTGAAGCCATACAACTCAGTCTCTCCCCAGTTCTGCTTGGACATCCTGAATAACATTTCTACAAAGTCTGTACTGTGGGTCTAGGCTGGCTACAGCCAGCTGTTGGTGTCGGGAGATTGGGGCTAGTACATTTCCTTAGTTCGATGCCTGTGGATGGGAGTGTACTACCCAGGAAAGATGGTACCTGTTGGCAGTGTGGGAGAGGGAATTAGCACAGGAGTCCTGGTGGCTGTCCCTTCAGCTCTCTTTCCAGAGCCACAATACCCAGTCTCTCTTCATCTAATTCCAGTCCAGTCTGAGCCACACTCCCTCAAGTAGAACCTATGGTAAGTGGCTATGAATGAGACTTTGTGTGCTAGCCCTTTAAGAGGGCACTTGGTTTTCCAATATACTCCAGTCTCTCTCTGGTGGACAGAATCCCTGCTGATTTTCACAACCAAATGTTACATTCACTCCTCTTCCTGGCTCTAGTGTTCCTGACTTGACAGCCTGGTGTAAGCTGAGAGGGGACCTTTGCAGCTGAAATATCTCTCTGGATTTTCAACCACCACATTTGTTTGTGGGACCAGCGCTTTTTGTTTCTCCACTCTTCCTATCAGTATTGATGTAGCTTCTTCTATAAACCCTTGGTTATGAGACTTCTATTCAGTTAGTCTTCTTTAATTGGTTATTCAGGTGGATTTTTCTATAATTTAGTTATAATTCCAGTTTGGTACTGGGAGAAGGTGAGTGTAACTCCCACCTACTCTACCACCATCTCAGATCACTGTGTCAAGTTTATAAATGGTAAAATTTATATTTACTTAATAACAGACTCAAAATTACACTAAAACTTGACAGAACTAAAAGGAGAAAAAGACAAATCCATAATCTCAGTGGGATGTTTTAACACAGCTCTCTCAGTAACTAACTGACAAAACTAGCCCACAAAAATCAGAGAATATGTAGAAGAGTTGAATAACATGACCTAATTAACGTTTATGGAATACGGCACCCCAAAATTACAAAATACATGTCTTTTACAAGCACACATAAGCCATTTTCTAATATTGACTTTTATGTGTCAGTACTAGGCACTTTTTCATACATTATGCTCCTAATCATAACACAACTGTGAAATAGAAAGCTGGCCTAGAAATCTTTCATTCGCTCCTTCAGACTCACCCTGTCCCTTCTCTCATGCTCTGTGTCCTATGAAACTAACTCGTATGGGTTGCTTTCATGGCTCCTTTCCTTTCTGGCTTCTGATTAGGTTCAGCCAACTGGAGACAAGAGCAGAAATTGTTGAGTGAAAGAAGGGTAGAGTTAGTTTATTTATTCTCCCTGCTCTCTCGCTGAAGGGTTGCTGAGGATGGCTGCATCCATCCTCCCCTACCTAAGTCTGCTTCTGCCAGGCAGCACTCACCAAACAGCTGCCCTCTGCAAGTTCCAGTACCCATTCTTCCCCTGCTGCTTTTCAGGTGCTAAAGGCCCTTGCTATTATTAGTCCTGGGATGCTGTGCCATCCCTTGTGGGTCTTCCCAAACCCTTCCCACACCTTTCCAACTGTTCCTTTGTAAACTCTTCAAATCATCCAGTTAAGATTGCCCCGTGTTTCCTGCAAGGATCCTGGCTGTGTATTAGCATCTCTGTCTGCATTTAAGAAAACATAAGCTCAGGGATATCAACAACTCTCACAGGTCACATGACTCTGACTATGCTTCCTTTCACCAGTGTAGAAATTGGACAGTTTCATCTCTTGCCCACATTATCAATAACTCATTAACATAACACTGAAATATCTTTTCAACTTTAGACAATAGTACAGCCTGTAAATAGGTATGTCTTGAATAGATTTTGAATATGAGTTGTAACGTGGCCTTTCTTAATTTCCTAAATGTCAGGAACACTGTGTCTTTCATTTAAAGTAACTTGATTTTTTTTTGTTAGTTTTTGGTCTTTTAGAGAAAGTTATTCAATACAGTGATTATGACCTCTGAGTTTAATACCCCTGTGATATTTTTGTCTTCCTATTTTGCTGTTTTCCAGATCGCCATGAGGTTATCTCCAAAAAAATATTGGAGTTGGACCCATGGGAAAATCAGTGGAATATTATAGCTATTGATGTCCTCATGCATGACAGCTATGATGTCTGCTTGGTTGCCAGGATGAATCCTCGAGACCTCATCCCCCCACCTTCAGACTTGGTGGAAGAAGGCAAGGAGCACTGAGGTCAGCATTGCTATAGAACCTCCTGTTGTGTCTGCAAAGGAGGCATTAGGAATAGAGAGAGATCTTGGGCATGCATACATGTGCTTTGAATGTGTAGTAGCCCGTGTGCAAAGCAGCAAGGACTGGGCACTGCAAGGGGGGGTGTGCAGAGCCCACCCTCAGGGACCTCCACTTGCTTAGGGTGGACAAGACACAACCTGGCAGAATGTAGTGATGGCACAGAAGAAGTACAGGGTGAATGCCACACTGCTACAGACTTAAGAAAAGCATCGCCGAAAAGCAGGCCTCCTACTAGGGCCTCAGAGGATGAAAAGAAAGCAGACCCTTGTGTGCAATTGATCGTGAGATCATGGAAATAGCTGAATAAAGGCCAGAGATAGACCAGTTGGCCTGGGCCAATGCCTTTGGTATAAAAGCTAGAAAAGTAGGTTGTAGCTAAATGACCAACATTTGGAAGACTAAGAGCTTTGGACCTAGTCTCTGAGCGGGGGCATGATCTCAGAATTGTAAAGGAAGACTTTGTCCTCTGTTCAGGCTTCAGTCTTATAAAGACTGTCTGTTCTCATGCAGAATACTCTTCTGCTGCAACAATATTATTCAAAACAGCACTAGCAGTGGACTATGAGTTCATAACATCCCTGCCACTCAAGCCCAACCACAGTGAGCAGAGAGATTCTGCCCTGGGCTGGGGATGTGTTAGCAAAGGAGATGCAGGGTTCTGTAGCCATGGTCTTCTCTTGGGTTGGTACAGAGGGTCCTGGATTGGACTTCCTAAGCTGTCCTTGACTAGCTCTGAGACACACGTGGCCTTTTACAGGCTGGTCCTGGATAAACAGAACTGAACTACATCACTCAACCCAGACACAGACCATCCTCTCAAGTAAATAAGAAAGGAAACATGCCCCTTTGATGGCCAGCTGCCCTCTTAAATCCAGCCTTTGCAATATCTTTCTCAAGGTTGAAGAGGAAGGATGGAAACTCCTTCTTCAGCCCACAGTTGAGCATAATCAGAAAACAGCCACTCCCAAAATATAATTTAGTGATTACACCTGGGAACTCTGGCTAGGTGGCTCAGTTTATTGGGGCATTGTCCCATATACCAAAAAGTTATGGGTTCAGTTCTCAGTTGGGGCATGTACCTAGGTTGCATGTTCAGTCACCAATTGGGGTGTGTATGTGAGCAACCAGTCAATGTTTCTCTCAACATTAGTGTCTCTCTCTCTCTCCCTCTCCCTCTCTCTCTCTCTCTCTCTCTCTCTCTCTCTCTCTCTCTCTCTCTCCCCAACCTTCTCTCCCCTCTCTCCTCTCTCGTCTCTCCTCTCTCCCCTCTCCTCTTTCTCCCTTTCCCTCTCCCTCTCTCATCAATAAATAATCTTAGGTGAGGATAAAAAAAACATCTGGGACATCCATCTGTTTTACTTACCATCTATACTTTTGGAAGCACAGTGGATTCAAAGAATGCATTTTGATACACGATGTTCAACAATTTCTCAAGAGTTTCACCTTACACAAGTCTCTGTTTTGAGCAGAAGTAGTTAGTAAATTCCCTAGAGCTTTACCAGAAGGAGACATTCCTAGATCAAGACAGCTTTTCCTGGGTATATAGTTGTGTGACTGTGGTGACCACTACTCCATGTGCCCAGGTTCTAGCTACTAATCCAGGTTGGAGACACATGTCCATGGAAACAAGCCAGTTGTAAACCTGCTTCTGCCACCATGAAGGGGGACCCAGTTAGACCAAAGTAATTTGTCCCCTGGTAGGCTAGACATGGTAAGAGCTATGTCTGTCTCTCTGAAGTTGTACCAAACTGCCCACTGCAATTCCTGGCACATATGGGTCCTTGAGTGGCCAGTACAGGGTAGCATTTCTTAATCTGAGGTCTTGGTTTCTGAGCATGCCAGGAATCTCAGTTAAAATAAGTTCATTCTTCTCCCTGGTGAAAGGTCCTAATCTGTGAGTTCTTTTTCTTCCTCCAAAGGCAAAGTAGTTCCTCTCAACAGATATATTAGCTGGTGGTGTCCATGTTGAGGGGAGCCACTACAGGTCTCTGCTTGACTGACCTCCTCTTAACAGAACCCCTGCACCTGCTCCACCTATTTGAACATAAAAGCTCTCACATTTCCCTGGTTTAGAGAGGTGTTGCCAGCATGTCAGGACACTTTTCTGGGTGCATTGGATTTCAGATCTTGGCTTTAGTCCCAGGTCTGCTACTTAGCTGTGTGATCTTGGGCAAAATAACCTTTCTAAAGCCTTATTTCCCTGATATACAGAATGGGAAGAAAAATCCTTTATAAGTTTGGTGTGAGGGTTGAATGAGAAAATGCTAGCAAAGTGCCTATAAGGTACTAAAACAGTAAATATTTATTAACTGCTATTATTATTATTACACTCAGCATTTTCCAAAGCATAGTATCCAGAATAACCCAGTGCTTGAGTGCAATCTCTTGAAAATCTAGGGAGAAATATGCATATTGTTTGAGGTAGTTCTTTTTTAATAAACTCTTCTTTTTAGTTTTTTTTTTTTACTTATGGTTTGAGAAAGAGAGAGATTTGTTGTTCCATTTATTTATGCATTCATTGGTTTGTTCTTCTATGTGCCCTGACTAGGGATTGAACCCACAACCTTGGCATATTGGGACAATGTTCTAACCAACTGAACTACCTGGCCAGGACTAAAGTAGCTCTTAATTTTCCAGACTCAGACCCAGCCTCTTGGCTCCTCCAGTTGGTGTGCTCAAACAAGCAACAGTTTGCTTTAGTGTTTTATTTAAGCCCTGTGCTTCTTGACTGACTTTCATACTTGTAATTCAAAACTAGACACTTCTGCCCTCCTGTTGTTAGGTAGTGTTAGAGATTCAGCTTTGAAATGGCATTTTTCTTTCAATCCTTTTTTTACTTTAATATTGCAATGGAGGACTCTTATAAAACTTTGGGTATTTGTTAGCTCTCTTTGCGAAGCAGTATTGTTTGATGCTAAACAATGGAACACAAAAGAAAAATGATTTGGATGCTGGGGCTAATAGAAGAATACAGCTGTCAAATATACACAGGTTCAGTTTGTGTTCTTCAAGAAAGCATTATTGTTCTCACTGGTTGATTATAATGAGCAAATGCTTTGAATTTGAACTTATAAAATAAAATTTTACTAATAAAAGATCACTCTCATCTTGTTTTTCATATTGCAATTCAATGTCAATTTCATTTGAAGAAGGGGCTCCTATGCCCAGGAAGTGCTGAGTGTCCCCAGTGTGTGGGGGGCGGGGGGCATGACCAGCCAGAAGATTATCAGGGGCAAGACTCAGAGGTCTGAATGTATTAGGCAGGTGAGGGACAGGAGGTGGTCCCATTTGCAGGGTGGTTGAAGCACAGGAGGATGCAGGAAAAGGAGATGAGACCAATCACGGAAGCCCTCAGAAGCCACACCAAGGAGTTCGTCTTCATGCCCCATCAACATGGCTTAAGGCAAGTAAGCCCTTTAAGAACACCTTTCCACAGCCCTGTGTAGATCACTAAAGTGAGAGCAGACATAAGTAGATGAGCAGGAGGCCTTATAGGAACCCAGGTCACAAAAGCTGACAACCCAGTAACAGAGGGAACAATGAGAGTCCAGTGCAGCCAGAAATGGAGGGTGTCAACAGTTTGCTTGCCAATTCAGAGCCAGGGATATGCCAGGAGTTTAACCACAAAGGAATAGCCACTCAATCAAAATCAAAGACCAGAACATTTTTCAAGGGGTCCTACCCTCTTCATCTTAAAGTGTTTCTTAAAAAGAGTCACTGTACAGATGGATCCAGCTGTTCTTCCTGAGCCTGGAATCACCAAGAGAGAGAGGTATCAGGGTATACAGTCAAGTCGCCCCATTTATTTGCACTCTAGCAGACCCAGCTGGGTGTTCCCCATAGGCATCCCCCTGTTCTTCTTGTATACAGCAACCAAGACCCTGACCCAGCTTATTGTTAAATCCTGCTTTGAATGAACAAGTTGTAGCAATACCATTTCCTTCCCCACAGTTAGTTTAACACAGCCATGTGGCACAATCCTGGCCAAGGAGACATAGAGGAATATCTACAGAGGGGCTTTAGGAAAGGTTTTCTCTTTTGAAAAGCTGTCAAGAAAGAAATGGACTCTCCCTCTGCTGAGTCTTTTCAAGTCTGCATGCCCCCTGGAACTGTAGTAACTGTCTTGCAGTGATGACAGATTGGGAGGAGACTGCTGAGGTTGACCCACAGAGGGAAAAGACCCAGGTCCTGGAAATGTGACTAAGCTACTGAATGAACCAGCCCTGGGACTTCTTGCTAGATGCTAATTGTTGCAACAAATGTCCCTTCATGTTCAGGTTCCCTTGAGTTACTTGCAGCCCAAGACTTCCTAATTGATGCTCTAACCTTCCTCCACCAAAGCCACTTTCTCTTGGGATGAAATTAATAGCTCTGCTACAGGAGAGGACTCAAATGTTCCTGGACCTTGGAATATCTAGTGAGAGGTGATTTAGGTCATTTCAGTGAGGGAAGTTCTGCATACCTGACAAGTGACTATGGTTTACAATCCCAAGTTACTCCTTAACTATATCTTGGGTATTTTTCTCGCCAAACTTCAATATTTTTGTTTACTACAAACTCCACCCACCAACTGTTTTTGTAAATCATGTTTTATTGGCACACAGTCACATTCATCACTTATGGATTGTCTGTGATGTTTCCACACAGTAACAGCAGAGCTGAGGGACAAAAGAGACCTCTAGCCCACAAAGTCTAGAATATTTACTACAGACCTTCACAGGAAACATTTGCCAACATCTGGCATATTCCATCAAATTTTCTTGTAGAAAAATACTGAGCAAAGAGAATATATGAATTACAAAGGAATGTATTTGCATATTCTTTTTTTACATATGTAACATGACTCTAACCCATTCTTCTTTTATTCAACAATATATCTAAAACAGCAATGTAGTATTTCATCATATAAGCAACATAATTTCTTTTCTTTTCTTTTTTAATATATTTTATTGATTATGCTATTACAGTTGTCCCATTTCCCCCCCTTTATTCCCCTATGCACCCCCCCCCACATTCCTTGCCTTTTAGTTTTTGTCCATGGGTCATACACATAAGTTCTTTGGCTTCTTATACTATTCTTAATCTCCCCCCGTCTGTTTTCTACCTATTGCTTATGCTACTTGTTCCCTGTACTTTTTCCTCCTCTCTCCCCTTCCCACTCCCCTCTTCATATCCCTCCATACCTTATATAAATCCCTTTAACATTTCATATAATAAAGGCTGGCTGATGATGAACTCCTTGAACTTGACCTTATCTGAGAAGCACTTCATCTGCCTTTCCATTCTAAATGGAAGTTTTGCTGGATAGAGTATTCTTGGATGTAGGTCCTTGCCTTTCATCACTTGGTATACTTCTCTCCAGCCCCTTCTTGCC
>PVJI01025234.1:0-20884 GCA_004026765.1 Micronycteris hirsuta | reverse complement strand
CCCTATTGGTTCCCTGTAAATCTTCCTCCATTATCTTTATCATTTTGTTCATGTGTTCAACTATTTCTTCCAGTTTTGTGAGCATCATGATTACCAGTGTTTTAAACTGGGCATCTGTTAATTTGGCTATCTCTTCGTTCATTAGTTGTAATTTGTTCTGATCTTTCGTTTTGGCCATTTTCATTCTTTTTTATCTCGGCGCACCTGTCGGAGTCTTAGGTGTTTGTTGGTGCCTGGCAACCTGGGTCGTTTTTTTGTGGCGTTTCCTCTGGGGGCGGGGCCTGGGAGGGAGCAATGGCGTCTGCTGTTCACCGCCACTCCCTATCACCCTCTGCTCCCCAGTTCCCCACTGCCTTTTCCGCCAGTCTCGGCCCTGCTGGTTCCCACTGGCCTCTCTGGTTATGCCGCCGGCCTGCGAGGTTCATCCGTTGCTCGGGGTAGTGTTTTGTTTAGGCGCTCCCAGGGTGAGTTCCTCCGGGCAAACTGCCTCTCACTCCACTCCTCTGCTCGGTTCTGCCCCGCTTACTGGCCTGGATGTACATCCTCCCCAACTTCCTGGGTGTCAGACTTCCCTTCAGTTCGATTCTGTCCATTCTGGTTGTTTATTTTTCGCTATTAAGTTCGTTGTTTAAACTCTCTGGTTGTGAGTGGCGGTGCAGTGCATCCACCTACGCCGCCATCTTGGCGGAAGTCCTCCACCCACAATTTATGCTACTTATTCTCTGTACCTTTTCTGCCTTTCTCTCCCTCCCCCACCCCCACTGATAACCCTCCATGTGATCTCAATTTCTGTGATTCTGTTCCTGTTATAGTTGTTTGCTTAGTTCATTTTTGGTTTTGTTTATTTTAGGTTTAGTTGTTGATAGTTGTGAGTTTGTTGTCATTTTACTGTTCATATTTTTTATCTTTTTCTTAGATAAGTCCCTTTAACAGTTCATATAATAAGGACTTGGTGATGATGAACTCCTTTAACTTGACCTTATCTGGGAAGCACTTTATCTGCCCTTCCATTCTAAATGATAGCTTTTCTGGATAGAGTAATCTTGGATGGAGGTCCTTGCCTTTCATGACTTTGAATACTTCTCTCCAGCCCCTTCTTGCCTGCAAGTTTTCTTTTGAGAAATCAACTGATAGTTTTTGGGAACTCCTTTGTAGGTAACTGTCTCCTTTTCTCTTGCTGCTTTTAAGATTGTCTCCTTATCTTTAATCTTGGGTAATGTAATTATGATGTGCCTTGGTGTGTGCTTCCTTGGCTCCAACTTCTTTGGACTCTCTGAGCTTCCTGAACTTCCTGGAAGTCTATTTCCTTTGCCAGATTGGGGAAGTTCTCCTTCATTATGTTTTCAAATAAGTTTCCAATATCTTGCTCTTCTCCTTCTGGCGGCCCTATGATTTGAATGTTGCAATGGTCCAAGTTGTCCTGGAGGGTCCTAAGCCTCTCATTTTTTTGAATTATTGTTTTTTCATTCCGTCCTGGTTGAATGTTTATGTCTTCCTTTTTTTTTTTTAAGATTTTATTTATTTATTTTTAGACAGAAGGGAAGGGAGGGAGATAGAGAGGGAGAGAAACATCAATCAATGTGTGGTTGCCTCTCACGTGGCCCTCACTGGGGACCTGGCCCGCAACCCAGGCATGTGCCCCGACTGGGAATCGAACCGGGACCCTCTGGTTCCCAGCCCGCGCTCAAGCCACTGAGCTATACCAGCCGGGCGATGTCTTCCTTTTTTAAAGTATTTTTTATTAATTATGTTATTACAGTTTTCCAAATTTCCCCATTACCCCCCATCTTCCCTGCCCCTCAACCCTCCAGCATCCCCCACTTAGTTCATGTCCATGGGTTGTACATATACGTTCTTTGAGTCCTCTGTTTCCTATACCATTTTTATCTCTCTCCATCTATTTTATGCCTACCAATTATGCTTCATATTCCCTGTACATTTTCCCTTCTATTCCTCCCTTCCCACTCCCCACGGAAATCCCTCCAAGTGATGTCTATTTCTCTGATTCTGTTCCTGTTCTAGTTGTTTGCTTAGTTTTTTGTTTTCATTGTTTTTCTTTTCCTTTAGGTTCAGTTGTTGATAGTTGTGAGTTTGTTGTCATCTTACTATTCATATTTTTTATCTTCTTTTTCTCAGATAAATCCCTTTAACATTTCATATAATAATGGCTTGGTGATGATGAACTCCTTTAACTTGACCTTATCTGGGAAGCACTTTATCTTCCCTTCCATTCTAAATGATAGTTTTGCTGGATAGAGTAATCTTGGATGTAGATTCTTGCTTCTCATCTCTTTGAATACTTCTTTCCAGCCCCTTCTTGCCGGCGAGGTTTGTTTTGAGAAATCAGCTGATAGCCTTATGGGAACTCCTTTGTAGGTAACTGTCTCCTTTTCTCCTGCTGCTTTTAGGATTCTCTCTTTATCTTTAATCTTGGGTAACTTAATGATGATGTGCCTTGGTGTGTTTCTCTTTGGGTCTAACTTCTTTGGGACTCTCTGAGCTTCCTGGACTTCCTGGAAGTCTATTTTCTTTGCCAGATTGGGGAAGTTTTCCTTCATGATTTGTTCAAATAAGTTTTCAATTTCTTGCTGTTGGTCTTCTCCTTCTGGAACCCCTATAATTCAGATATTGGAATGTTTCAGGTTGTCCCAAAGGTTTGTAAGATTCTCTTCACTTTTTTGAATTCTTGTTTCTTCATTCTGTTCCAGTTGAATATTTATTTCTTCCTTTTGTTCCAAATCGTTGCTTTAAGTCCTGGTTTCCTTCCTGTCACTGTTGGTTCCCCGAACATTTTGCTTTATTTCATTTTGGGTATCTTTCATTTGTTTTTTTCATTTTTTTTGACAAGCTCAATCAGATCTGTGAACATTTTAATTATCAGGGCTTTAAATTCTCTATCAGATAGGTTGGCTATGTCCTCGTCGCTTAGTTCTCTTTCTGAGGTTTTGCTCTGTTCTTTCATTTGGGCCATATTTCTTTGTCTTGGCACACCTGGTACATTTTAAGGGGGTGGGGCCTTCAGTATTCACCCAGGCAGGGCAAACCTCCTTGCTGTGTTGTGGGGGAGGGGCCAGAGAGGGAACAATGTAGCTCACCTGCTCATCCCTAGAGCACTTTACCATGGACTGTTGTGTAAGACTGGGAGTTTCTCCCACCAAGGCAACCACCGAAGTCCACTTTCCCCTTTAGATGGCCCGCCTATGCAGCCCGCTGCCTCGCCGTGGTTTTTCTGAGCCAGTGGACCCCGCAATCTGCGGTCCACCACCTTATTGGTCTGGTTGTTCTGATTGTTACAGAGCAGTTGCCAAAAACTGTTACAGAACGATTATACTCCTGGCTGGCTCACCAAAAACTGTTACAGAACAAATGGGGGGGCTGGACGATAAAGACCCCCCTTTTTATGTACCTCGGGTTTTTTCCCCCTTACCAGGTTCGTTTTGCCTGCCACCAGAGGAAAGATTCAAAAGGAAAAGAATTAAAAGAATTGTTTATTTGAACACACACAGTCCTTCCCTCTCCCACTGCCCAGTCTGGGGTACTGTATTTTACACAGTTTCCCGGAACCATCCACGTGGCCCTGACTCTCACCCAAGCCGCGTGGTCCCGGAGGGAGAGAGAGAGACCGAGAGAGACCTGAAGAGACCCCTCAAGCAGTGTGGTCCCGAGAAGAGCCACTCAAGAGAGCCTTCAAGCAGTGTGGAGCGGGAAGCGCCTCTCAAGAAGTGTAGAGCCCCAAAAGGACCCCGGAGCCCTGTGGTAGGAGCCGGAGACCGACCCAAGCAGCTCTGTGGTACGAGCCCCAAAAGGACCACGCCAAGCCATGCACTACCCCCTCAAGCAGCATTCCGCCTGGATTTAAATCCCAGAGTCTCATATTTCTGGCTCCTCCCACAACTGGCCACAGCTGCCAGCATTCAGGTCAGGTGTGGCCCTTTAGTGTGGGCCAATTATCTCCCTCTAGGGGGCCCTCCTCCCAGCTGCACCCTGTTACATGATTAATTTTTTCTTTAATTCCTTGATTGCCAGAGTTCCATGAAGTTTGATTTTTCTGGCGCTTCTGGTTGTTTATTGATTTTAGATTGGTTGTTATCTTCCTTTTGGTTGTGCATGGAAGTGAAGGGTTTCTACTTATGTCTCCATCTTGGCCAGAACTTCCTCTTTCTTCCTTCTTGTCCAAACTGTTGATTTGA
The DNA here is from genome assembly GCA_004026765.1 of Micronycteris hirsuta. NCBI lineage: Eukaryota > Metazoa > Chordata > Mammalia > Chiroptera > Phyllostomidae > Micronycteris > Micronycteris hirsuta. The sequence goes on along the minus strand of PVJI01025234.1, from coordinate 16,694 downwards.
GTCCTGGTTTCCTTCCCATAACTGTTGGTTCCCTGTACATTTTCCTTTATTTTACTTTTCATAGCCTTCGCTTTTCCCCCCATTTTGCGAGCATACTCAAACATATCTGTGAGCATCCTGATTACCAATGTTTTGAACTGTGCATCTGATAGGTTGGCTATCTTGTCATCACTTAGTTGTATTTTTTCCGGAGCTTTGATCTGTTCTTTCATTTGGTCCATTTTTTGGTCTCCACATGCCTGTTAGGTAGGAAGGGGTGGAGCCTTAGGGTATTCGCCAGGGCAGGGTAACTCACATAGCTTTGTTGTGGTGCTGTATGTGGGGGAGGGGTCTGAGAGGGAACAATGCCACTTGTTCAGCCCTCTGCTGGCTTTCAGTCACTTCCACTACTACCCACAAGAAAATTGGGTCCCTTCTGGTGCTGATTCTCGGGTGGGTGGTTTTGTGTACATTCTAGGACCCTGTGGATGTCTCCAACGAACTCTCCTGTGAGGCTGGGAGTTTCTCCCACTGCCACACCCCCACAGGAGTTTTCAGTCAGAGGCTTTGAGGCCTTATTTCCCTACACTGGAACCCTGGGTTGCTCAGGCTGTCTCACTCCCCAGTTTTTCCTCCCGGTTTATCTGCACATGAATGTGGGACTTCCCAGTCCAACAGCCACCGCCTCACCTGGCCAGGTCCTCTCCACCCTGGCTGCCTGTCTCTGGCCCTCCTACTGGTCTGGATGAATGTTACTTTAACTCCTTGGTTATCAGGTTTCCATATAGTTCAATTTTCTGGCAGTTCTGTTTGTTTTTTGTTTTTAAATTTTTTGTTGTCCTTCTTTTGTTTGTGCAAGGAGACACAGCGTATCTACCTACACCTCCATGTTGGCCAGAAGTTTCTATAGTTTTCTTCTTTCAGGGCACCACCATATTTCTGTATTTAACCCTTCATCTCCCACTCAGCTGAGACAAACATAGCAGCTGTGGTGATGTTCACAGTGATGACTCTCGTGCTGTAGCCTGAGAGCCAAAGACATAAAAGGGGCTCTTAGAAAAGTGTTCGCTATGAAATTTTTTCTACTCAAAATGAAACTGGCTAGGAAAATCACCAAGGAGATTAATTTCTAGTAAAATCATGTTTGCTTTTCCTATTGTGTAAAACTTACCATTTGTCCTTTGTAAGAGAACCATCTATCTATTTTGGGAAAACAAAGCTTGATACACCCTCTTCAGATTAAAGATGGAAAGAGAGACCCCTTTACTAAATTAAATGTTCCAACTACCAATGCTCTCCAGTCAAAACCCACTAGGAACACACCTCTTGTTGAATAAATTATATTTATTACTCACTATAACAAAGGAGAACACCCACGATAGGTGAATAGTGAGGCATCTTAGTAGGAAGGAGCTAGAAAGGATTTATTGAAGAGACTTGGGCTTATATAAAGTAACTTTGGTGTGTATTTGAGAAGTTGAGTCTTTGCTCTGGATCAGATGCTAGGTATCTTAATATATTTTATCTACAAGAAGGGAAGATGAAACAGAGGCCAAAGCTGTGATTGGCAAAGAAGTAGTAGTCACTTATGATCAAGCATCAGGGGAATTTGGTCATTTTTGTGGCTTGGACAATGTTCATTATTTTTGCATTACAACATTATTACAGAGTGGTCTTGTTTTGTCTTGTTCCACAGTGTGGCCTTGTGTGATAGTGATATTCTGTGAAATTCTCTATGTCCATTGGGAGAACACAAGGACCTAGCTGTGAGTGCCAAGCCAAGTCCCCTCATGGATATCAGGGCTGGTTTATCTTCAATAACAGAGACACAAAGATAATGAGTATATCTAACAGAAAGGTCAGGCCGATTTTGGAGCAAGAAGGGTAAGGGTTCTTTCAAGGCTCCAGGAAGCCCTAATTATGCCACACAATCAAGCTACTTATTTTCTTATCTGAGCTGTATTTGTCATACAACATTACAACAGGAATATGGGTAAGTTAAACAAGAAAGAAATATCTGTCAAAGTCTCAATGACCAGCCATGTCAAACAACTGCATTTTTTTCACTTTCTGTTTCATTTTGGTCAATTCCTGAGGTATTTTACATAGATACTAATTTATATACTAATCTTCCACTTTTGCTTATGATAAACTTTTTCTAAATTACTCTGTAGGCTCCACAATTTTATTTTACTTCCTTTATATATTTCCATCAAGTTGCTCTAGCAAATGTACTTACTAGTATCTCTGTTTCTGAATTAAAACATAAAGGAAATTTACTATATGAAAGTATAACTTTAAATTTATTTTGAAAATGATTGTAGGCACCTGGTCAAGATAGTGGCTAAATAAACGTGGTACTTGCTTCCTCCTATACCACATAAAAATTAGAACTGTACTACAGAACAGTCATCATTCAGAACCACCTGAAATCTAGATGAACAGAAGTCCTATGACTAAGATTAAAAAGAAGAAGCCACATCGAGACTTGTAGGAAGGGCAGAGATGCAGACCAAACTAGTCCTAAACCCAGCCCCCCAGCCCAGGGTTCCAGTGCCAGGAAGAGAAGTCCCCATAATTTCTGGTTGTAAAAACCAGTAGAGATTGTGGCTGAGTGAGATGAAGGGTGGTTGGAGTCCCAGGAATTTCCTCTAATGGGCCTGCACATGGACTTAGGACTTACTTGGACTCACTTGCTCTGAGCTCCACTACTGGGAAATAGCTTGAAAGGCACCAGGGACATACAAGGAAGAACTGAGTTGTCTGGTATCAACACAAGAACTGGAGAGGCAGCTTTCTCCCAAACAGAAGTGCTGGCAGAGGCCATTGTTCATTTTCTGAGCCTGTCCCCCACAGAGCAGACAGGCAGGTGCCATATTTGAGTCTCCATCAACCTGCCTAAGGCTGTTGGCCCCACCCTGGTGATTCCCTGAGACCCTGCCCATCTAACTTGCAGACCTATCCTACCTGTTTCCAGTAGATTTTCCATATGAATGGACTCTTGTCTCATGCTTCAGCTTTTCCTAAAATTTCTCAAACAAGCAGCATGTGGTCTTGCTGTGCCCTGTGCCTCTTGCTAAGTAGTCCCAGGCTTGGCACTAGCATGGCCAGCCTTGGTTTGCAGATTGGACTCTCCCGGGCACTTCCAAGCCCAGCACAAGTAGCAGCCAGCTGCAGACTGCTTTGTAGCCCAGGATGGGAGGCCCTGGGCAGGGTACAGGTGGCAGCTGAACTTGGCCTGAACTTCAGGGGCCCCCAGAGCCAGCGCACCCAGTGGACAGCTTCAGGCCATGTTGAAGCACTACCCAACCACCTCCACAAGTGACACACTCAAGGAGCGGACTCAGTGGGCACCAGGGCTCCACTGAAGTAAGTTCTGCTCTGTGGGGTAGGCCTCTGCACAGCTGATCCTACACAGTGGTCCCAGCCAGTCCTTGCAGTCAATTGGCCTGGGGGTAAATTGCTCCCATTGAGGTGCCAACAGCAATCAAGGCTCAACTACGAGAGGGTGTACACAGCCCACACTGTGTGTGTGGGATGAACCTGGAGTGCCCAGCTCAGGTGAATAAGGAGGCTGTGCCACTGGACCTTACAAGACACCTACTACATTAGGCCACTCTACCAAGCCCAGGAGATGTAGCACCTCTATCTAATACATAGAATTGAACAGAGGGAAGCAGCCAAAATGAGGAGACAACAACAACAACAAAAAAAACAGGTTCCAAGTGAAAGAAAAAAAAAGAACTCAATGAAATGGAGGCAAGCAAACTAACAGATACAGAGTTCAAAACAATGGTTATAAGGATGCTTAGTGAGGAATTTAACAGCATAAAAAATGGCATGTAAACCATAAAATAGAACCAGTCATAAATGAAGGATACATTAACTGAAATAAAGAATAATTTACAGGGAATCAACAGTAGGGAAAATGAAGCTGAGAATCAAATCAGTGATTTGGACTATAAGGAAGCAAAAAACACCCAATCAGAACAGAAAAAAGAATAAAAAAATGAAGATAGTGTAAGGAGCCTCAGGACAACTTCAAACATACCAACATTTGCATCATAAGGTGCCAGAAGGAGAAGAGAGAGCGCAAGAAATTGAAAACCTATTTGAAAAAATAATGACAGAACAGTTGCTTAATCTGGTGAAGGAAATAGATATATATATACAAGTCCAGGAATCACAAAGAGTCCCAAACACGATGAACCCAAAGAGGCCCACACCAAGACACATCATAATTAAAATGGCAAAGGTTAAAGACAAAGAGCAACTCTTTGAGCAGTTAGTTACCTACAAGGGAACTTCCATAAGACTATCAGCAGATTTCTCAACAGAAACTGTAGACTAGAAGGGATTTGCAAGAAATATTTGAAGTGATGAAAAGCAAGGACCTACAACCAAAATATTCTACCCAGCAAAGTTATCATTTAGAATAGAAGGACATACAGAGTTTCCCAGACAAGAAAATGCTGAAGGAGTTCATCACCACCAAACTAGTAGTACATGAAATGTTGAAAGATCTTTAAGAAAAAGAAGAAAAAAGTTAAAAGTGGCAAAAAATACATATCTATCAAAAAAGAAAATGCAGAAAATAAAAAACTGACAAATGTATGTGACTAGTTAAAACATCACTGAAAACTATGCTCTAGATTTTGAGCAACAAAGGGGAAAGTAAGGCAGTTTCCTTTTATTTCAGAGAGATATGTAAGATGACATCTTGTAAGAAAACTGACACAGAGGAGCATCTGAGATCTCGCTCCCTGGCACGTGTCATCAGTCTGGCTCAAATAAACTCTTATTAAAATTAAAAAAAAAGTAAAAATGAAAGAAAACTGACAAAATTCAGAATCACAGGCTGTTTCTGAGTTTATCATATGATTTTCTTTTTTATATTTATCATATTTGTGCATTTATATGAGTATGTTCACTTGTAGGAATGAATGGTAGCATTTTCAACTTTCAGTGCATATCCAAGAATTCTTTATAAAAAGATAGAAAGTATCTGTTCCTTGAAGTTTGAAAGAAATTCTCAGACTGTTTCACGCACTTCAGTGTTTTGTTATCAGATGCATGTATGTTTATTATTGTTATATATTCTTGTTTTATTTTTTATCATTATAAAGTATCCCTCTTTTTTCTGTAGTAACATTTTTTGTTTTAAAGTTTATTTTGTCTAATATTAGTATAGCCAGTGCAATTTTCCTGTGGTTGCTGTTTGCATGATACATATTTTTCCATCTGTTTACTTTCAATCCATTTGTGTCTTTGAACCTAAAAGTGCTACCCTATAGACAACATACACTTTGATCATGTTTTTTATTTTTTATTTATTTATTTTAAAGATTTTATTTATTTATTTTCAGAGAGAGGAGAAGGGAGGGAGAAAGAGCAATGTATGGTTGCCTCTCACATGGCCCTCACCGGGGACCTGGCCTGCAACCCAGGCATGTGCCCCGACTGGGAATCGAACCGGGACCTTCTGGTTCCCAGCCCGCGCTCAATCCACTGAGCTACACCAGCCGGGCCTGCTCATGTTTTTTAAATTCAGTATGATGATCTCTGCCTTTTAGATTTAGTCCACTCACCTTTAATATTATTACCAATATAGTTAGATTTATGTCTGCCATTTTACTTTTGTTTTTTGTATGTCTTGTGTCTTTTTGTGTATTTGCTGCTCTCCTTTGCGTTGAGTGTTTTCTAATGTAGAATTTTAACCCCAGTAATGATTTTTTTCATTATACTTTTTGGATTCTTTTTAGTGGCTAAGCTAGGTTTTATCATATACATCTTATCTTAATCAAAATCAGCTACAGATTTATAGTAGCTCAATTCCTTTGATTATATATAGAAATGCTTCTCCTGTATAACTCTAATCCCTTTCCCTCCTTTCTGTATTATTTATATATTTTGCTTTACACATAATCTATCAAAGTTACAAACCCAACAATACATTGTTATAATTATTACTTTACCATCTGTGGTCATATCCTTAGCCCATTACAACTTTACTCCCACCTACCTCCTTTGTGTTGTTATTGGCAAATATACTACATTTCTATACGCTATGGGCTCAACAATACACTGCATACATAGTATTTTATCCAATTTCTTCAAAAATCATTCAAGAGGGGAAAAGATAAAAAATGCACTTACAGTATTCTTTTTTAAAAAATTTAATTTATTTATTTTTAGAGAGAGGGGAAGGGAGGCAGAAAGAGAGGGAAAGAAACATCAATGTGTGATTGCCTCTCACACACCCCCTACTTGAGACCTGGCCCGCAACCCAGGCATGTGCCCTGACTGGGAATCGAACTGACAATCCTTTGGTTGGCAACCCGTGCTCAATCCACTGAGCTATACCAGCCAGGGGTATAGTATTCTTTATAATTACTTAATTAACTTTATCAGTGCCCTTTGTTTGTGTGGATTTGAATTGCTATCTGGGGTCACTTGCTTTCAGCCTGAAGAAATTCCTGCCCTGGCTGCTGTGTCTCAATGGTTGGAGTGTCATCCCATAAGCAAGGTTGTGGGTTTGATTCCCTAGCACATACCAAGGTTGCAGGTTCCATTCCCAGTCAAGGTGTGTTCTGGAGGCAATCAATTGGTGCTTCTTGCTCACGTCAATGTTTCTCTCTCTCCTTTCCTCTGCCTCTAAAAACAATGAGAAAATGTCAGGTGAGGAAAAAAAAAGCAATTCCTTTAGTATTTCATGTAAAGCAGGTCTGCTGGCAACAATTCTCTTAGCTTTTGTTTATCTGGGAAAGTTTTTGTCACCTTAATTTTTGAAACATAGTTTTGCCAGATTCTTTTTTTTTTTTTTTTTTTTTTAATTTATTTTTAGAGAGAGGGGAAAGGAGGGAGACAGAGAGGGAGAGAAACAGCAATGTATGGTTGCCTCTCACATGGCCCTCACGGGGACCTGGCCTGCAACCTAGGCATGTGCCCTGACTGGGAATCGAAACGGGACCGCCTGGTTCCCAGCCGGCGCTCAATCCACTGAGCTACACCAGCCAGGGCCATAGTTTTGCCAGATTCTTGATTGACAGTTTCTTTCCTGAACATTTTTCTCTTAAATTGTAATTATTCGTGAGAGTTCTTTAAATGTTGACTCAGTAGTAAACTGTTAAACAATATTTTTTAGCACATCAGACACCTTTTCACCAATGCAAAACTAGCTTTCACAATTTATCTTTTGCCTTTGGGTTTCATTAATGGTTTTCTGGACATATTATATATTTTAATTTTGTACAATAAAACTAGCAAGCACTTAGTTTGTCTTTTCTTTCACTTCTCTCATTTTTTTAATCCTCACCAAAGGACATTTTTTCATTGCTTTTAGAGAGAGAGGAAGGGTTGGGGTGTCAGAGACAGAGACACAGAGAGAGAGAGAGAGAGAGAGAGAGAAACAGAAACATCAATGTGAGAGAGAAACATCGCTTGGTTGTCTCTCATAGGCTTCCCAACTAGGGATGAAGCCTACAACCTAGTTATGTGCCCTGATCAGGAATTGAACCCACAACCTTTTGGTGTATGGATGACACTCCAACTAATTGAGCCACACCAGGGCCACGGTGGCTTCTCTTATGATTTATGTTTTCTTTCCATTCTGTCTATTAAGTCTTCAGCTGTATTTTCTTCTAGTTTTTTAGTTTTTAGCATGTAAATAAATAATTCGTATTTATGGATCTAATTTAATTTCTTCATATATTACAATGTTGCTCATTACTTCATTCATTTGTAGCATCACTTTTATCATTTGCAAAATGCTAATCATTTATATCTATGTGTTGAAAACTAATTATGTGCTAGAAAGTTGGCCAAGAACTTTCTCTATCATATCTATTTTATAATTGCAGCCATGAGGTATCATGATCATTTTTATTAAAGGCTAATAAATTATGATCCATCCTTATAATGGCATCCAATACAGTCACTTAAAGAATACAGTAAATTTATAAGTTTTGATGTGGAAAGAATTCCCAAGATACTATTTAAAGAGTGATTTACAACCCTGGCTGGCGTGGTTCAGTGGATTGGGTGCTGACCGGCAAACCGAAGGGTTGCTGGCTTGATTCCCAGTCAAGTCACCTGCCTGGGTTGTGGGACAGGTTGGGGGCATGCAAGAGGCAACTGATCAGTGTTTCTGTTGCCCATCGATGTTTCTCCCTCTTTTCCCTTCTCTCTAAAAATAAATAAAATCTTTAAAAAAGTGTTTTACAGAGTGATCTCTTTTGTGTAGATAAAAATAAATGATCATATTAGAATTTTTTATAGAAGAGATACCCTAACACTCTTAATCAATTTCATTTTTTATGTTAATATGTATGGACTTAACCTCATTCTTTTTAAGAAATGCATACCATATAAGTATCAAATTTATCAAAATAATAAAGAACCCCCACCAGCCTGTTTAGCTGATATACAGAGTTAGCTGTGACTGCTGAATACTTAGGTTGTTCATGTTTTATCATTACAAATGTGCTGCATAAGACATCTTTGCATATAAATTTGTTTATATGTCCTTACATAAGCAAAAATATCCTTTCAGACCACACTCTCCCTATTTGTGAGTTCTTTATATTTATCCTTTTTACTAGAATGTAAGCTCCACAGGGACAAGGATTTTATCTGTTCTGATCAATGTAATAGATTATTGTTTGGCAAATATCCAGTCCCACTTCCTTGGGGTAACATATACTTTGTTTCACTGACTTTGAACTTGGCTGTGACTTGCTCTAGTCAGCAATGTGAGTGGTTAAACCTGTGTGTGCAACTTGAGGCTTGACCCATGCATTCCTGTGATTACCATAAGGAGGACATTTACCAGGTAGCTGCTTCCCCTTTAGTTCAAGTTGCAGAATGCAACACATGAATGAACTAAATCCAACTGAAGCACTGGGTGAAGCAGAGCCACGTCAACCAACCTGTGGACCCATAAGTGAAAAAATAAATGCTTACTATATAATCCACTGAGTTTGGGGGTATCTTCCCTGAGTGCCAATGCAGCAATAACATCGCTGCTCTCTAGATGTGGAGAGTATTGTAGCAAAAGCCTAAAATGTGTGGTATTTGTCTTAGGATCAGGTAAAGAAATTCTTATAGAATGGAAGTGGTCACTAGGTTGTGTAACGCTGAAACAGTTGGTAAAGCTGTTCCCTTCGGTCACTTGGCTGACTTAAATTATTTTTGGCATTTAGCAATGAAGTTTTGAGGTGGACTGTTGGTAGTATGGGTTGATTGTTGGTGGCTAAGTTTGGTTAGATATTGCAAGAAAATAATAAGCTCAATAAACTCAGAAAATAACTGACTAGTTTTAAAGAAGAATTTAGAGGGAAAATACAGAGCTCATAAGTTATAGCATCAGAAAGTGTAACTATTTTCACCAGATCAAAGTTGTGGCCATTTAAAAAACATGAACCCCCATGTATACATCACCTAGACACAATAATAATTCATGGCCAACATGGTTTCATCTATACCCTCGACCTCCTTCCCCTGCCTGTTTTATTTTAAATCCCAGGCATCATGCCATCCATGAATATTTCTGTATGTATCTAAAAGATAAAGACTTTCTGTTTTTTTTAAACATAGCCACATATTATTGTTTTAGAAAATTAAGAGTAATTAATTTTATAAAATATTTCTAATTGTCTCACTAAAGTCTTTTTCTTTTCAGATTTTCAGGACTCAAAATCTTAGCACATTACTATTGGTTATGTCTCTTAATTATCATTTGAAGTCTCACTGTAAGTTTCCCTTCCATACCATTTATTCTCGCATATTAATTGAAGAAACTGAGCTACTGTCTGTATAGTCTCCCATAGTCAGAATTTTGAAAATTTCATCATCTCCATGGCATCATTTAAAGTGTTCCTCTGTTCCCTTTAAAATGGAATTGGGATCTAGAGGCTTGGTTAGATTCAAGTTCAATTTTTTAGCAAGACTATATAATAGTGGTGGTGTGTTCTTCAATAAAATGGAATGTCTGGTTGTCTTTTTTTTTCTTCTTAAACGTTAACAGGCAGGCATTGGTACTTAATGCTAAGAATCATGAATTCATTACAGGTTGTAAAATTGTGACTATTTCATTTTATTATTCTTTTTTCATTTACTGTCTAGAATATTTTTATAAAGAGAAACTTCCTCTCGCTTTCCCCAGACATTTCTATAGAAATGACAGGATAAATGCTAGACCATTTCCTTTGTTTATAAGTGTTCAAAAGAATGAGCTGGCCCTGGCTGATGTGGCTCAGTGGACTGAGTGCCAGCCTGCAAAACAAGGGGTCGCAGGTTCGATTCCCAGTCAGGGTGCATGCCTGCATTGTGGGCCAGGTCTCCAGTAGGGCGTGCATGAGAGGCAACCACACATTGATGTTTCTCTCCCTCTCTTTCTCCTTCCCTTCTCTCTAAAAGTAAATAAATAAAATCTTAAAAAAAAAAAGAATGAGCTGGCTCAATATTAATATTCCAATGATGATCAGGTAGTTTGTTTTAAATTTCTACACCCCACCCATCCCTCCTTTGGCAACCATTAGCTTGTTCTCTATATTTATGGGTTTGTTTCTATTTTGTTTCATTTATTATTTTTTTTTAGATTCCACATGTGAGTGAAATCATATGGTTTTTTCTTTCTGTTTGACTTATTCCACTTAACATAATACACTCTAGGTCCATAATACATTCTCATTGTCACAAATGGCAAGATTTAATTTTTGTTGGTGAATAATATTCCATTGCACATAAACACCACATCTGCTTCATCCATTCATCTACTGATGGACATCTAGGTTGCTTCCATATCTTAGTTATTACTAGTATGCTGTAATGAACATAGGTGTGCATATCTTTTTGAATTAGTGTTTTTGTTTTCTTCAGATAAATACCCAGAAGTGGAATTGCTGGACTGTATGACAAATCTATTTTTCATCTGTAAATATAACACTTATATTTAAATATAAGCTTAAAGATTTAAACATATTTGATATTTTCCAATAATTACAGTTATTATGCTTATTCTCAGATTGTCCTATATGGCCAGCAGGAACCTCTGTAGGTTGCTTCTGACTTCTTTTGACAGAATTTGGGTAGTCTTTTGAGAGCATCCTTGTTATCTGGTATGAAAAGGTATTCTAGGCTCATTCTGTGCATTTTTTTTGCCGCCACCCTAGAATCAGCCAATTCACTAATGTTCCCTGTTCCTTTTAATGGGAAATGATGCTCATTACTAATAAGCTAATCACATTTCCCTGGCTCTTTCAGTGGACAGTTAGGAAACATTTTCTTAAGATAGAAATACACCATGAGTTTATACTGACACTTCCAATTCAAATTTAGGACGAAAGTGTTTTCTTCTAACCTCTTTGATAATACATTCATATCTTTGCTCTCTCATGCTGGGACACTGAGCTCAGTGCCACCAGGAACAACAGAATGTGACAAAAACCTTTGCATTCTTTCATAGCTAACAGTCTCACAACAATGGTAGGGGAAACAAAAATCTGTTACGGCTCTGCAGTGGCGAGAAAGCCAGTGATTCCACCAGCCTCCTGCTCCCAAGTTCCTGTCAGGCAAGGGTCCTGTCGGGGAGGGGGCACTCAGGTTCCACTTGAACTTTCAATTTTTCTTCTCTCGCCCACCTGTGGCTCTGGTTCAGGAACTTACAGCAGGGGACACATCTAAGATCTCTCTGGTGCTCTCTGCATTTGGCAGCATCCTGGCCCTGGGAGAGGGTGAAGGCACGGGAAAAGTCAGGCTGGCCCAGGCACTGCCCTCCGGAACAGTAGGCACCCACGGCCTTGACTGCACTGGCCCTTGTGCATCCTAAAGCCCAGCACAGAGGGAACCTCCTGGATGCAGGGTGGTTCTTTAGGTCATGGGAACATCACCCACCCGCAGGCCTTGGGGATCATGTGGCCTGACCCTTGGGCAGCGGCCAGGACCATCTCACACCAGGGACCCCACCTTATCCAGTCACTGCCCCATAGCACGCAGCCTTTAAGTATTCTAGGTGTGTAGGCTAGTCTTGTGTACAATAACCGGTGGCCCCTGGCAAGACTTCTGGAGAAATGAGAATAACGCTGGCAGACAGTTTTGTCCCTGATTTTAAAGGGCACTGTAGGCTTGAAATACAAGTTAATAAAGGACAATTTTTCTGTGGTCTTTAAGTATTGGTTTTTGTTACTGGTTTTAAGTTAGAAGTCAGGACTGTACTGTTATCATAAAATATTTTGTACCAAAACAAAGCTTAGAGCAACCTGTTTTTAAAATATCAAAAAAGAGGTGTTCACAGCCGCCATCACTCTCTAATGCCAGCACCTCCACCAGCTCGCTGAGTTCCAGCCGAAGGAGGAGGGTAAGAGGTCCCTATACCATGGCTCATACAAAGCAGACTGCCTGCAAATCGACCTGTGGCAAAGGACGGAGGAAGCAACTGGCTACCAAAGCCGCTCGCAAGAGTGCGCCCTCTACTGGAGGGGTGAAGAAACCTCATCATTATAGGCCTGGTACTATGGCACTTCGTGAAATTAGACGTTATCAGTCCACACTGAACTTCTGATTTGCAAACTTCCCTTCCAGCGTCTGGTGCGAAATATTGCTCAGGACTTCAAAACAGATCTGCGCTTCCAGAGTGCAGCTATTGGTGCTTTGCAGGAGGCAAGTGAAGCCTATCTGGCCTTTTTGAAGACACCAACCTGTGTGCTACCCATGCCAAATGTGTAACTATTATGCCAAAAGACATCCAGCTAGCATGCCATTTACGTGGAGAACGTGTTTAAGAACCCACTATAATGGGAAACATTTCATTCTTTGAAAAAAAATCTCTTCTTCCTGTTATTGGTAGTTCTGAATGTTACATGTTTTTTTTCCCATGGGGTCAAAAAGGTACCTAAGTATATGATTACAATTGGAAAATAGGGGACAGAAATCAGGTATTGGTTGTTTTTCCATTTTCATTTGCGTGTGAATTTTTAAAATATAAATGTGGGAACACCGAGCATTAATGCAAGTCAAGGTGTTTCAGTGAACAAGTTTCAAGCAGTTCAACTTTGTAACAATATAAATAAACCTGTTAAATTTTTCTGGACAATGCCAGCATTTGGATTTTTTAAAAACAAGTAAATTTCTTATTGATGGCAATTAAATGGTGTTTGCAGCATTTTTATCATACAGTAGATTCCATCCATTCACTGTACTTTTCTGAGTTGTCCTACGGGCAAGTATGTTTTTTAATGTTGTCTGTCTTCTGTGCTGTTCCTGTCAGTTTGCTGTTAAAATACATTAAACTATAAAAAATAAAATATCAAAAAAGAATAGGCAAAAAGAAACAAAACTATTATTTGAAGATGGTATAATTTTTTAGATGGTATAATTTTCAACCACAAATTACAATAAACTGAGAAATTATTGAAAATTAAGAACATTCAGTGAGGTGGCTAGTTTCACAAATACATAATTAAAAATAACTTTCCTATATAAGAGAAATAACTAGAAAAATATAATAAAAAACTATTTACAATAAAAATGAGAAAAATTTACTCAGGAATTAATAAATGAGAAGGCATGGTTCTGCATGGGAGACAAAATCTGTAAAGTTAACAAGTTTTTTTCAAATAGTTTAGAGGGCCAACTTATTCCAATCAAAATATCAATGTAAAAACTTGGGAAATCCAGAAAGTATAAAACTGATCAACAGTCCTTAAACTCACATACCATAGGATTGGTCCTAGGAAGATACCACTGACCTTGCCTCTGGGAAGACAGGTCAGGAAAGTCTATCAGGAGGCCAAAGAGAACAAATATCTACTACAATGAAGACACTGGGATCCTGTTTCTTGAGGGGCAATGTGAGCTAGCCATTGGAAACAATTTCTAAAAATAAAACACTTTGCTTGTGAGGTAGCGACCACCCATTGCCAAAGGTCTAATAACTGTTTAAAGAGGAATTAAGCATATGGTCAAGCAACCGTGGTTCCAAGCCAATGTGCTCCTCCTCCTTTTCTGGCTCTTGGGGTTTTCTTCCTAGTAAGTCTTCTTGGCTCAGCAGAGGGACACAATTCTGAAGAGCTTTTTCCGTAGTGGGGTTGGGTGGCTGGACCTGAGCAATCTAAACTTCTTTTGAGGCAAGGGAAAGGCATCAGAGAGCTGTTTGAGCAATTACTAGCTGAAAAAGAAATAGTAAGAATGTAGACATTTTAACATTATATTGTGAAAAGGATTTTTGTAAGTCACTTTTCACAAGTTGCAAATGTTATTGACATTGAGTTTAGATTACAAATGACAGAGTAAGCCTTTGATATTCAATTGCTATGTTTTCCTATATTCCAAAGCAAACAATCCCTTTCAAAACGCAAGCTTAACAGGGTGTTTTTAAAGGGTTAACACATTAATAGAAGCCGTTGGTTTAACAAATCAGTAGTTTGGGTGTTTCAGGAGCTTACCAGTCCAGAAAAAGACTTTGCATTATTTATCTTTTCGCAAGTGTGAATACCTATGTGGTGGAAAAATGGGTACACTTTCAGTACACAAGTTACTCTCTGTTCACTTTGCAGACTCATATTTGAAGCCTTTCTTGGGAAAGGGATCTGTGGCCTGTATGTACATTGTTGTATAAGTTCACAAAGGAAAGCTCCTTAGTCCAAAAAGACTGGATGCTAACTGAGGTATAGACCTTGAGGATATTTTCTTCCCTGTGAATTTCCTAAAAATTTGAGGTTTCAGGTAAGATGCATATTTATCCAATTTGAGCTATTATGAAGTTTTCACATATCTGTTTCTTTTCAGACAACCTGGGAATTCAAAATTCCTTATGAACCATTTCAAGTTGAGACAGGACCATATGACCTTTCCTGATCCCACTTCTGCTTTCGGGTCTTACATGCCAAGTGGGTTTTTTCATGGCGAGTGCAGTTTGACAGCCGACCAAACCTGCTCCCACATTTTTTGCAACCATATGGCCTCTCAGCCACGTGACTTTGCAGATGAAACACAAATTCTTTGTTCTCTGGGAAGGTTTTCCCACATTCTGGACACTTAAACAGGTTCTTCCTTATATGGAGTCCTTCATGGCGACTACGATGAGAATTTTGACGAAAATTTTTACCACACTTTGAGCATGAATAAGGTCTCTCTCCTGTATGGATACGCTCATGTTTATTAAGGTTGGTTTTATGATTGAAGCTTTTCCCACAGTGATTACAGTCATAGGGTTTTTCTCCAGTGTGAGTTCTCTGGTGGGAAATAAGGTAAGAACTCTCATTAAACTGTTTCCCACAAAGTGGACAAGTGTACCATCTTCTTGTTCTCCGATTTCGGGTAAGTTCAATAATATTGATATCCACAAATTTTGAGAGTTCCTCTAGTGGAGTATCATTTTCAATGGTAACTAAAAGATTTCTCATTTTTCTTTCATTTGGAATGGATGTAGTTAGTCTTTTTTCTTTAGGGCAATCTGGAAGTTGCTCAGAGACCATGGAATAATCCATTTCATCACAATCTGAAGACTTTTCTCTATGATCTTCATTCTCAGGATTATTGTCATCATTGACTGTTGAAAAAAAAAAGAATTTAATAACTTTTGAGGGCTAGACACCAGGAGGGGAAAAGAAAACGAGTCTGATTTCTTATGAAATAACCTTGAAAAATCACAAATCTTGGAACTGGCAGATAATCACCATCAACATTCCTTTTCTACTCTTATTGACTGGGGGATACATGACTAATAAATCTTTCCATACCCCATAATGCAAGCACATGAAAAAATGAAATGACTGAGGCCATACTAAAAGACTTCATACGTTTGTTTACTCATTAAGTTCACATTGAGCATATATTCTGTGTAGAGCATTGAGCTAAGCACCAGGGGATGAAGGACATAAATACACAAGGGTAACACTCATAATCTTTAGACTAGTTAGTTAGTGAATGGTAGATGAGTTACTTCTAGGTTCTCACTACATTAAATATTATAGTATTACACAATATTATCCTATATATAGTGGAAAACTACAAACAATTAAAAAGCCCAAAAACAGAAAAGATGTAACATTCACACAGGCTATTATTTGGGCATTGAAGTGATCACTACAACCAATAAAACAAAACTACGGTAGAAGTCAGTAGTGGTCTTTTGAGGGTAGGAAGGGAAGTAGTGACTGGGCAGGGGACACAAGAGGAATTTCTGTGGTGCCAGGAATAGTCAATTTTGGGTGGTAGTTCAACAAATGTGTACATTTTGTGAAAATCTGAGTTTTACACTTATAATATTCTGTATTTATATTATACATCATCCCAAAATGTATAAAATATGATGATAAAGACTAGGTAACAATGTGGGGAAAAAAGTATGCTGTAAACAGGCAGAACCCTTAAACTTTGGACAACTTACTAAAAATAAAGGGCTGTATCAGCCACTTAGGTATGTGGCTGATCCTGAAGCTGGAATGTGAATCTCTGCTGAATTTAGCAGTTTCACACTAGTAGTTTTTTTCTATTTTTTAAATTATTCCCTTAGGATAATGAAAATGATGGGTCAAAGCATATGCCAATTTTCATCACAACTCTTAATATGAACTGCCATAATGCTTTCCAAAGAAGCTATACCAATTTCAATACAACCATCTACATGGGGATAATGATTTTAGCAAATCTTGCCAGCATTAAATATCGTTTAAAAATATTTAATAGGTATAAAATGGTTTTTCATTGTAGCTCTA